>CAUYQU010036663.1:0-161659 GCA_963574635.1 Cheracebus regulus
TCTCAGATTGTGTATTTAAGTGAAAAAAGTCTTTGATAGAGTTAAAAATTCTTACCTGGAAATATTTGAAATAAAATGCAATAGAAGAAAACTGCTTAAATATAATAAAGGAATTTGAAGAACAAAAGCAGCATATTTTTAAATCTACTTCAGCCAAACAATAAGACAATTTTAGTTATTATTAAGAAGCAGATAGGATTAGAAGCTACCAATATCATTATCAAGTGCAAACAGAAAAGAAAATAAAATAACAGGCAAAAACTTTGAAAAAAGAAATAATCTTTTTGATGATTATATCTTTGTATGCAAAGAAAACTTGAGTTACTAAAGTAAAACAAAAATACTAAAATTAATCAGAAAACTTGTAACATGTATGAATACCAGAAAAATAGGTTTAAAAAGATTTTCTGCTTACCTATATTTAGAAATGGAGATGATTTTAATAATAGGCCATAGCTACACAATGCTCAGGAAAAAAGTTTCAAAGACCTATTCAATTTGCAGAATACTATAATAGAATATTTTATGATAGAAAAAATAAGAGCTGAAGAATGGAAATGCAGGTTTTTTCTTGACCAGAAAGATCTATCATAAAATTTAAATCTTCCAAATTGATATGTAAATTAAGACATCTATTGGATTATTTATTCAATAAAATTATTCAAAATTTACATAAAATACATTATCAGGACTCAAGAACTCTCATGAGAAATAAGAATATTGTTTTGGTTTAAGAATAGAAAAATATGAATATAAACAAGAATTTAGAAATACATCTGAATACTTTTGAGAATATAAGGTAAACTTTATAGTACAACGTGGTGAAAAATAATTATTTGAGAAACAGTGCCAATACAACTGACCTTCCATCTAGAAAACAATAAAAGTAGATATTCAGATAAACTACCTGAAAAAAAATTCCAGAAAGATGAACAGTTTAAATATAAAAAGTGAAGTGAAAAAATAAAGCAAAATGAAAATTAAAAAAGCCCTCTGCAAAAAAGAAAAAAAAAAAAACCAAGGGAGCACACATCCACATCCATACACAACATACACAGACACAAATGCACACACACTATACACACATATACATACATATACACATACAGTGGAGACTTCTATCATGAACAGAAACCTAGAAGCTATGAAGGAAAAGATAGATGAATAAGGATAATAGGGGAGTATTAATGTCTTAATATATAGAAAGTCATATAACTCAATAGAAAAATAGGGGGATGACTATAAATAGGCATTCTATGTAAGATAAATACAAAAGTCCAAACATATTAAGATACTCAGATTCACCTGTGGTTAGGAAAATTCAAAATAAAAAAAATACCATACTATCTTAATTTTATTTATCATCAGACAGGTAACAGTTTTTACAGTTGTTGCTGGCAGGGAGGTATGGAAACCAGTGAGCATGCTTGTGCAGTGCTGGTGAAAGTGGTGCCTCTGGCTGCTATTGAGTCTGTGGGGAAGGAGCCTTCTCTTGCCATCCGTACAGTTCTAGTTGCTCTGGCTATAGACTACCCACTGACCTCAGGTGCCATTTTATTTTATCCCAGATTGTGAATTCCAGCACATTCTATATATTTGACTTCATCTTCTTATATACAGTTTCCTTCTGCGGCCTTCTATGTAAATACTCTTCCTCTCAATACAAGTTTGAGAGGCACTTTAAAACATTTTATTGTTAAATACTTGCATGCCAATAAAGAGATTTCAGTTTTTAGAATGCATAGTTTTGGAAGACATTATAAAAACTCATTCAGAAAAAAAAAAAACCCACTTGTATTTGTTGATTCTGCATTGCTGTGATCATGATAATATTCTAAGAATAGGAGCTTAGAATGAGATTACTGATAAAGTTTCGTTTGTGATAGGAAGTCTGCTTTTTGTGTATCTTAGAACACTTATTGGTTGTAATCCAATAAATGATTACCTTTTACAACTTAATCATTTATTGGTTATAAGCCAATAATAGGTTACTTTTTACAAGCTAATCAACTGCAGTATTGCTTATTTGGTTTTAGGTAAAATTCAGCATCTGTTCTCAAACATTTCAGAATTTCTGCTTAGTTCTTGACACTTAAACGTGGACACACATCCGCACTCACAGCAGATTTTACAGCAGGAGACACAGTGGGTTTTGCCATTTGTTGTGCTTTGATTTTTATATCGGCAGATTTTGTGATAAATAATGGCTCACAGATGCCTTTAGTATGGTGATGAAGAGAGACTGCAGTAGCAATAACATGACTTGAAATACTTGCCCTCAGAAGCCTAGCAAATTGCCTCAAGCAAATATTTATAAATCTATGTTTTTTTTAAGTTTCCTGGGTTTTAGCATTGATTTTAAAATTCTACTTAGTACAAATAGCATAATTAATAAAAATTTTACATCAGCCTTTTCCACAAATACATAGATATCTGTATTTTTCCTAAGTAAGTCATTTCCTTTAAAAAAATCTTTGGCATAGTTGGAACTATTTCAAAGCACTGAAGGAAAGGAAAAGGAAAAATTCAATATAAGATGGTGGTGAAATTGTAGGTTTTAATCAAAATATGAAGATGAAATGCATTTGCTTATTTCCCAGATTAACAAAAAAGACTTAATGAAAGATCGTAACCTTGAATGAAATTTCCCCAAAAGAATAAAAAACACACAACAGCATGAGACTGTTGTAAATGTTTTGCAACAACAAAGAAGTTTCATGTATTACTAAAAACATACACAGGACAATATTTCTGAAAATGATTTACACTGGGAACCAGAAGAAAAATTTAGAATGTACCACTTAATGCTGAAAAAAAATATTAAGAAGATCAACTCAATAAAAAATTAAATAGGTCACTACATTGGCAGAATCAGAAAAGAAAGTGAGGGAAGAAATAATATTACTAAAGATTTTAAAGTGAAGAAAGAACATAACTAATATGAATAAAATATGTATTAGTGATAGAGGATAGACATGAAAAATATAATATTGAATCCAATAAATAGTCATGGTGAACAAAGTGACCAGAAGACGATAGCATCCAATTAGATGTTGTTCAGAAGACGATGGCTCAGTTGGTATTTTCAATGAAAACAATTGAAAATAAAAGGAAAACATTCAACAGTACAGCAGATGAAAATTGTATTAAGTTGAAAAAATTAAATCTATTGGTAGCAGAAGTCAATGTTCATCAAAATAAATGAAAACAGAAAAAACAAAGCATAACTTACCAGGATTATTGAACTTCACGAATAAACTGAAATCTATATGGGACTAGGCAGAGACACTTAAAAAGAACAATAACAATTCTGTTCTTTATCTTCTGTAGCTGGGAAATCAGAAGAAATAGAATATCAACTATAGTAAGTTGAGGAAAAGAGTTGCTACATCAAGAATGTTAACCTTACCCCAATATTATTCCTAATAGATTGAGATAATATTAAATTATTTTCAAATATGCAAACCTCCAGAAAGCAGTTTACTTGTTGTAACTGAGCAAGTTAGAAGGAAACGCCACTCTGAGTTCCAAATTAAGAGTCCTTTATTTGCCAGCAACTGAGAGACGACTAACACTCAAAATTCTCTCGGCCCTGAGGAGGGGGCTTGATTATCTTTTATACCTTGATTTAGGAAGGAGAGGGGGCACACAAGCAGAAAAAGCAGGTTAAAGGAAGTAGATGCGGGGAGAGGCGTTTTCCATACAATTACTAAGAAGTGGGGTGTTTTAGGCACCTTCTACACAGTAATTAAAGGGGAATTTTTTCTTGTACGCTAGCAGGTGGGCTTGCCAAGCAGGATGCAGTTACAATGGTTACAAGTGTTGAGAACAGTATGCGTCAAACTTTAATGCTTCAAAGCTTCTAAGTACAGCATGACCCATTTATGCACCCGAGGGGGCTGTGGTAGGGAGGGAGAAGCAGGCTGGAGCTTCCAGCTAAGATGGAGTCAGTTAGGCTAGCACAAGATAGGTTATTGCAACTAACGTTAACTTTGAAAACGAAAAAACAAAGCAATATAAAACAATTAAAAAACCCCCAAAACTACTTGAAGATGTGCACTACTCAATTGAAGTTTGAATAAGAACAAATACTTTATAAATAGGAGAGTTTTGGTTCCAAGGGTGTAATGTTGAGTATTAAAAACCATTTAAACATACAGTTTAGTATAATTAACACATATCTAAAACCTGAAGAAATATATTAAGTGCTAAAAGTAAAAAAAAATTAGAAAACTATTCACTGAATATAACAATAAAAATAAAGATAATTTGAGGATATTGGAAATAGAAGAAACTCAGACTATAAAACAAAATAGAGAAAATAAAGGACAAAAAAAGAAGGATGTAATACCAAATGCTGTATTAAGTGACAGAAGTAAGAAACAAATATACACGACAAATTTAGCTTTTCAAATAAACACATAAATTGAGTAAATACAAAAGCAAACTATGAATACTATTACATAATTTCTATACGTAAAAATAAATCAGATTAAAAATTAAAGGTGAAGATTAGTCATCAAATGGAACAAATATAAAAATACTTGCAATATTAATATAAGACGTTAAATAAATGTAACATGTTTAAACAATTACAAAGGAGGCTTATATTTTACTGAAATGTAACTCAGTGAGTGACATAGTATTGAAACCTATAAAGTCAAAACCAAAGTAAATACTGTATCTAGAGACATTGGCAGAAAATCAGTACTAGTGTGAAACTAATTTCCTCCTTTAGTTCTTGAAAGGTTGTATTGAACACAGATAAATAAATGGGAAATTTAAAAAATTTTAAGAATATGTAATAAACTCTATCCACTACAGAAAATCACCTTCTTTTAAGCACTTGTAAGGTTTTTTAAAAAATTAAACATCACTATATTCCAGAGGCAGAATTAGTTTAGGTTACAGATTCTGAGAACACTATTAGAAATCTAGAAATAAATAACAGAAGCAAAATCATATTAAATAATGTGAAGATAAACACTTTGTAGTCAAAGAATAAAATAAATTGAAATTTAATAAGCAAGGAGACTGCATATAAAAACCTCTGGTATATTGCCAAAGCTGTATTTCCAGGAAAGTTATAGAATTAAGCAGCTTTATTACATTTAAAAAAATTATATTCTTTTTATATGAGAATGAAAATGAAACAAAAGGACTATTGAATTTGAAAATTACTGTAAAGAAAAAAGCAGGACAAAATAACAATTTAAGAAAAAATTAATGAATAAAAACTGAAAAGCAGTATAAAGTGTAATAAATCCAAGAGCTTTTTGTACCTTGATGATAAACATCTAAGTGGTTTTTCAAAGAAGGAAAGAAAAAGGCAAGCACACAAATTAGGGATGAGTAAGAAAACAAAGCCAGTTGACAGAGAAGTTAAAGTTATTGGGTAACACTTTGTATTGATTTATGTTAAAAATGTGAAAATCTAGAAGAATGTATTTTCTCTAGGAAATTCTAAATTGCTGAATGTTGCTAAAATAGATAGAAAATACATGTAGTTTAATATATATGAAATTCTTGAAGAAATTGTTCAACACCTACCCCTAAAAACTATCCAGATAGCTTCAAAGACTTCAAGGAAGAGACAATTCTGAAGAGTCTGACTAATCTATAGATCACAGGGAAAGGCAGGAAGGCTTCAAAACTTGTGAAACAGCACAAAAATAATACTTTCACATTGATTATATAGGCAAAAATGTAAAATATTATATAAAACCGTTGTATTTTAAATATAGTTCCAATTATATTTCAAAAGACCTTTCACTAAGGAGTTCTCATTCTAAAATTGCTGGGAGAGCGCATATTATAAATTCATATGATTAGTTTAAAGGACATGAAAATTATTCATTCATGTTGCAAAGATGTTTTTATTAATTGATAAACATTTTATCCATTTTGGATGTTAAAACTAATTTTTTAAAAACTTTAAGTTCTGGGATACAAGTGCAGAATGTGCAGGTTTGTTACATAGGTATATATGTGCCATGGTGTTTTGCTGCACCCATCAACCCATCATCTACATTAGGTATTTCTCCTAATGCTATTCTTTCCCTTGCCCCCAACCCTTGACAGGCCCCAGTGTGTGATGTTCCCCTCCCTGTGCTCACATGTTCTCACTGTCCAACTAATGCCCACTTATGAGAGAGAACATGCATTTTTTTTTCTGTCCTGTGTTAGTTTGCTAAGAATGATGGTTTCCAGCTTCATCCATTTCCCTGCAAAGGACATGAACACATTCTTTTTTTATGGCTGCTCAGTATTCCGTGGTGCATATGTGCCACATTTTCTTTATTCAGTCTATCATTGATGGGAATTTGGGTTGGTTTCAAGTCCTTGCTATTGTGACTGAAATACGTGTGCATGTGTCTTTATAGTAGAATGATTTATAATCTTTTTGGGTAGATACCCAGTAATGGGATTGCTGGGTCAAATGGTATTTCTGGTTCTAGATCCTTGAGGAATTGCCACACTGTCTTCCACAATGGTTGAACTAATTTACATTCCCACCAACAGTGTAAAAGTGTTCCTATTTCTCCACATCCTCTCCAGCATCTGTTGTTTCCTGATATTTTTAATGATTGCCATTCTAACTGGCATAAGATGGCATCTCATTGTGGTTTTGATTTGCATTTCTCTAATGAACAGTGATGATGAGAGCTCTTTTTCTTATGTTTGTTGGCCACATAAATGTCTTCTTTTGAGAAGTGTCTGCTCATAGCCTTTGCCCATTTTTCATGGGGTTTTTTTTTTTCTTGTAAATGTGTTTAAGTTCCATGTAGATTCTGGATATTAGACCATTGTTAGATGGCTAGATTGCAAGAATTTTCTCCCGTTCTGTAGGTTGCCTGTTCACTCTGATGGTAGTTTCTTTTGCTATGCAGAAGCTCTTTATATAATTAAAACCTATTTGTCAATTTTGGCTTTTGTTGCAATTGCTTTTGATGCTTTAGTTGTAAAATCTTTGTTCATACCTATGTTCTGAATTGTATTGCTTAGGTTTTCTTCTACAGTTGTTACGGTTTTAGGTCTTATATTTAAGTCTTTAATTCATCTTGAATTAATTTTTATATTAGGTGTAAGGAAGTAGTCCAGTTTCAGTTTTCTTCATATGGCTAGCAAGTTTTCCCCACACCATTTATTAAATAGGAAATCTGCCCCTCATTGCTTGCTTTTGTCAGGTTTGTCAAAGATCACATGGTTGTAGCTGTGCGGTATTATTTCTGAGGCCTCTGTTCTCCATTGGTCTATATCTCTGTTTTGGTATCAGTACCAGGCTGTTTTGGTACTTTAGGCTTGTAGTAGAGTTTGAAGTCAGGTAGTGTGATACTTCCAGCTTTGTTCTTTTTGCTTAGGATTGTCTTGGCTATATGGGCTCTTTTTTGGTTCTATATGAAATTTAAAGTATTTTTTTTTTAATTCCAGGAAGAAAGTCAATGGTAGCTTGGTGGGAATAGCATTGAATCTATAAATTACTTTGGGCAGAATGTCCATTTTCGTAATATTAATTCTTCCTATCCATGAGCATGGAATGTTTTTCCATTTGTTTGTGTCCTCTCTTATTTCCTTGAGTAGTGGTTTGTAGTTCTCCTTGTAGAAGGTCTTCACATCCCTTATAAGTTATATTCCTTGGTATTTTATTCTCTTTGTAGCAATTGTGAATGGGAGTGTTCTCATGATTTGGCTGTTTGTCTTTTACTGGTATATGGGTATGCTTGTGATTTTTGCATATTGATTTTGTATCCTGAGATTTTGCTGAAGTTGTTTATCAGCTTAAGGAGTTTTGGGGCTGAGACAATGGGGTTTTCTAAATACACAATCATGTCATCTGCAAACAGAGACAATTTGACTTCCTCTCTTCCTATTTGAATATGCTTTATTTATTTCTCTTGCCTGATTGTCTTGGCCAGACATTCCAATACTATATTTAATAGGAGTGGTGAGAGAGGGAATCTTTGTCTTGTGTTGGTTTTCAAAGGGAATGCTTCCAGCTTTGGCTCATTCAGTATGATATTGGCTGCTGGTTTGTCATAAATAGCTCTTATTATTTTGAGTTTTGTTCCATTGATGCCTGGTTAATTGAGTGTTTTTAGCATGAAGCGTGTTGAATTTTATCGAAGGCCTTTTCTGCATCTATTGAGATAGTCATGTGGCTATTATTGGTTCTGTTTCTGTGATAGATTACGTTTTTTGATTTGCATATGCTGACTGAACCTTGCATCCTAGGGATGAAGCTGACTTAATTGTGGTGGATAAGCTGTTTAATATGCTGCTGGATTCGGTTTACCAGTATTTTACTGAGGATTTTCACATTGATGTTCATCAGGGATATTGACCTGAAATTTTCTTTTTTTGTTGTGTCTCTCCAAGGTTTTGGTATCAGAATGATGCTGGCATCAAAAAAATGAGTTAGGAAGGGGTCCCTCTTTGTCTATTTCTTTGAATAGTTTTAGGAGGAATGGTACCAGCTCATCTTTATACCTCTGGTAGAATTTGGTTCTGAATTCCTGTGGTTCTGGGCTTTTTTTGGTTGGTAGGCTATTAATTACCACCCCAATTTCAGAACTTGTTATTGGTCTGTTCAAGGATTTGACTTCTTCCTGGTTTAGCCTTGGGAGGGTGTATGTATCCAGGAATTTATCCACTTCTTCTAGATTTTCTAGTTTATTTGCATAGAGGTGTTCATAGCATTCTCTGATAGTAATTTCTATTTCTATGGGATCAGTGATGGTCTCTCCTTTATCATTTTTTTATTGTTTCTATTTGATTCTTCTCTCTTTTCTTCTTTATTAGTTTGGCTAGTGGTCTACTTGTTTTGTTAATCTTTTCAAAAAACAGCTCCTGGATTCATTTATTTTTTGAAGGGTTTTCATATCTTTGTCTATTTTGTTGATCTTTTCAAAAACTCAGCTCCTGTATTAATGGATTTTTTGAAGGGATTTTTGTGTCTCTATCTTCTTCAGTTCTGCTCTGATCTTAGTTATTTCTTATCTTCTCCTAGCTTTTGTGTTTGCTCTTGCTTCTCTAGTTCTTTTAATTGTGATGCTAGGGTGTTGATTTTAGATATTCCCTGTTTCTCCTGTGGGCATTTAGTGCTGTAAATTTCCCACTACACACTGCTTTAGCTGCGTCCCACAGATTCTGGTATGTTGTGTCTTGGATCTCATTGGTTTCAAAGAACTTATTTATTTCTGCCCTAATTTAGTTATTTACCCAGTAATAATTCAGGGGCAGGTTGTTCAGTTTCCATGTGGTTGTGTGGTTTTGAGTGAGTTTCTTAATCCTGAGTTTTAATTTGATTGCACTGTGGTCTGAGAGACTGTTTGTTATGATTTCTGTTCTCTTTTATTCAAATTCAGTATCCATTCACAGTAAAAAAAAGTGATTAGTAAAATGTGTGAGGAATATTTATCTTTTACAAGACAAATTTTATCATCAAATTGATGAATGAAACCTAAAAAGTTCCCGCAAATGAGTAATAAGTAAATGGTGTCCACCATCACCATTTAAAAAATATTAATAAGGTAATATGAAGAAATAATGCATGAAGCTAATGTAAGACTAGATGAGTTGGCTATTGATTCAGAAAACCTAAAAATAAGCTAAAATAGTAAAAATAAATAATGACTTTCTCAAGACCATCAGTTATAAATAAATACACCAAAATAAATATCAATAAAATCTGGTGGTGAATAGACTGGAAACAGGGTGAAGTCAAGAGGGTGGACTTTTCACTTATTTATTCTATCGCCATAGTTCTCAAACTTCAGCATGCATTAGAATCACTGCAGATCCTGCTGAAACAGATCGCCCTGCCTCAGACATGCTGATTCCAGAGATGCTGATTCAGTTTTTTCCAGGTAGGGCTTGAGAATTTGCCTGTTAACTTGTTAGGGTTTCCAGTGATCCTAATGCTGCTGGTTTCTGGACTACATTTGGATAGCCTACTGCTCTTTGAAGTCAAAGTCTTACCTAGCTGTGCGTCACAAAAAAGCAAGTCTTGCCACATCTTCAATATCCTTTCATGTGTGCTACCCCAGTGAAGTACACCTTCAGCTTCTGAAGCCCACTCCCTCGTTGGGACTTCATAATCCAGCATTCACCCATTTTTCAAACTCACCTCATTCATCTATTTCCCAACTCTGGAAGTAGTTAGCGAACAAAAGTAATGACTCCACTATCAACCTTAATTCAATGTCATTGCCATTCCTGAAACTTAAAAGGAAGAAAAGAGGGGAAAGAAAAGATAAGGAGTAGAGAAAACAGTCCAGAGAAGCTGAAAGGAAAGCCTCCAAAACAGCCACACCTTTGTTGGAGATACTTTTTCTCTGTAAGTTTCTCAGCATTGCAGGGATCCACTCTCCATGACTTTCAATCCCCTTGTACTCGTTGCTTTTCTCAGCTATTGCACGTTCAGATTCATTTGATGACTGAGATAGTGAGACATACAGAGGAAGCTTTCCTTTATTTAGAGCAGTGACTCAAATCTGAATGCATATCAGGTTCAATTAAATGGCAATACCTGAATCTCATCTTTGAGATTTTGATTTTGTTGGTCTGAGGTGGGACTATTGACATTTTACTAAAGTTTTCTCGTGAAATATGATGCAGCTCCATGATTGAGAAGAGATTCCCTATTACCTCAAAGTCAGCTAAGAAAAATTGTGCCCCAGACCAGAGAAGTGAGAATTTTCTCAAAATAGCCAAAACGTCTTTCTTTACTTCCACCTGGAAATGTGTACTTTCCATTTGACTGAGATTAAAGTTCAAAAGTATCTCTGTAGTTAAACTTGTGTGGAGAATGCAAATTATCTTAACAACGACCAAGGACTCAGGCAGCTCACCATCTGACTTATGGTTGATGACTGATTTTATGTGTCAATTTGGATAGGCTACGAAGACCCGATGCTTGGTCAAACACCAGTCTAAAGGTTGCCGTGATGGTATTTTTCAGATGAGATTGCAGACTTGAGAAAAGCCATGCGCCTTCCATAATGTGGGTGAGCTTCCTCTAGTCAGTTGAAGGTCTTAAGAGAAAAGGGTGACGTCTACCAGAGGAAGAGGGAAATCTGCCTTCAATCTGAGTTCACACTCAAGCTGCAAGATCAACTCTTCCCTGGGTCTCCAGCCCACTCAGCAGATTTTGATTTTGCTAACCCCTACAATCATGTGAGCCAATTCCTTAAAATATGTCTCCTCTCTCTCTCTCTCTGCGTCCCTTCTTCCCTCCCTTTCTCTCTCTCTGTTTCTTCTCCCTCACTTCCTCTCCCTCTCCTTGCCTGTGTCTCTTCTCTGTCTTCCCACTTATCCCCCTTCTGGCCACTCTCCTGTTCCTCCTCTCCCTCCGCACTTTTCTTTCTTGTCTCTCCCCCTCTCCTCCCCTCTTCTCTCTCCCCCTCACTCTCTCTCTTCCTCACTCTCTCTCTTTTCTGTCTTCTCTTTCTTCCTGTTTCCCTCCTCTCTCTCCCTCATTCCTCTTTGCCTCTCTCTCCCTTCCTCTTCCTTCTCCTTCTCTCCCTCCCTCTTTCTGAATGTATATATGTATTTCCTTCACACACACTTTAGGTGTGTGTATACACACACATGCATGCACACACACACATCCTACTGTTAATTTTTCTTGGGAGAACCCTAACACACCATTGAACTAGGTGAAAGTGAGATTAACTGCTAAGTCCATGGGGTTTATGTCTTCCCTTTGGACAACTTTGTCCCCTGAACAGAATACAGATAAACATTGGGTCACTTGAATGTCTCTTAAACTTTCTGAGCCTGAAATAGCCTCTCTAGGGCCATCAGCTCCAGAGAATGATCTCTGTTCCAGATATCACCCCTATTCAGAGCTGGTAAGATGAACAGATGATCTCTGTTCCTGATATCACCCCTATTCAGAGCTGGTAAGATAAAGGATGATGGATAATAAACTTAAAATCTAATATTTGGGTTCTAAAACCCTTCCAAATATTCAGACGTATGTAGCAGCTAGATGATTGAGCTTTCAACAATAACCTCTGTACTTTAGATTCCAGTTTCAGAATTGCACATTAAACCAATTTTGGGAGTGGGTACAAGGCAAAAGTTAGAAAAAACATGGAATTATTACCTTCACAGCAAAACCTTTTAGATTCATTTAGATAACTGATTGGTCAAATAGCTTGTTTCCATCATTGTCTAAGCTTTGTGAATCACAGAAAGTACACCGCTGATCACCGCTTGTCTTGTTTTAAACAGGTCACAGTGTTCTCAAAAATAAAAGCTCAGTGAGCCATTAAACTTTTGTGTTGGCCACTGCTATTTTATCCAGAGACCTTGTATGAGGACAAGATGATTGATCTGTGGCAGCGGTTCTGAAACAATAATATGTATCAAATTTATGCAGAGTGCTTGAAAAACATATAGTGTTTGGGTCCTAATTCTAGACCTTCTGATTTAGTAGGTTTTGGGTAGAAACTGAAAATCTGCAATTTTAACAAATTTTCAGGTGATGCTGAAAACTGCTTGTCCATACACTACACGTTTAGAAACTCTAGCTCTTAAAAATGCGGTCGAGCAAATGAATTAGTGGAAAATACTTTTTTCCACTTGGGTTCAGTAGGTGATCAACAGGGATTCATCGAGTACTTAATATGTGCTTGGTCAGCACTGTGATAGTTTTGTGTGGGCAGATGAGAATAGTTGCTGCGATCAAAGAACTAATCATCCATTTGGAGGATCAAGACTAACATACCTGTTTGTAGTAAAGAACAAGCCTTGAGACATAACAGCTTATATGTTGCAGATGAAAAGACTGGCAGGAGTTCACAGGAAAGGGAGATAATGAGGATTCTGTGAACTACAAGAAGCTTCTGTTGAAGGGGAAATGAACTGGGTCCGGAAGAACTGGATTAATAGATTAGAAAATAAGAAATTCAAGGTGGGAGAGTCACATGTGGACAGAGGCAGAATAAGCATTAAATCAGCTGTGAGGGGAAACGGTTGGTATCTTGCACATGAATGAATTTAATAGATAATGTGATGATTACCATAACTTAGAGTGGTAAACAGATTTGGAATGGTTAGGGGAAGAGGTGTATTTTGAGAGATCTGTGAGCCCAGGCAGAGGATATAGAATTAGCACAGTAGGAAATTCAGAATGTTAAGCAGAAGAAATGCATGATAAAAGTAATATATGGGAAATACAAATTCAGAAAAACTGTGCAGAGTAGATAGGACTGTGTGAAATCAAAAGGTGCATCGAGTTCCTGGAGCTAAAGGCTTATTGGGGGATCCAGGAATGAAAAGATTAGGGCCAGAATTAAGCTTGTTGCAGTAAGAGTAAGAAAAGACATACTCAACATTTTCTATTGAAAATGATCTGTTTCAGTGACATAAACAAATGTATAAAGGTGCTACTTTTGAACATGGGTATTCATCAGGAAAGGAAATGCTATTAACAGGGAGAAATATTTTTATAATTTAATTTTGCCAGAGAGACATACCTGGTTTTGGATATGTAGATTTGATATTATAGTACATTCAAAAAAGGAATGGTCTAGCTAAGATTTGTAGATTTAAGGAGAATACATGACTTATATCAATTTGAGGGTAACTGTTATTAATTTGTTATTTGAAGCTGTAAACATGAGAGAAAATATTTACTCACACACATTTATTCCTTAAGTTTCATTGGATCACTTTCTATAGGTCAGACATTGTAGTGGGAGTACAAATGGGAATTTAATAAGAGAATTTAGAGAAAGAAAATCAAGAAATTGAATCTAGGAAGAACTCCTTAGAGTTTGGATAAAGTCAGAGGAATAAATGAAGAAAACACATGAGAGGTACAGTTGTAAAAAGAGAATGAGGATGGTGTTGGAAAGGGTTAGAAGTAAAGGAAGTGATACCTTGTGGCAGCAGAGGTCAAGCATAATCATGTAGAAAGGTGAAATCTCTTTGGGAAGAGTTGGCAGAAGAAGAGATTAGATTTGAAGATACTAATAAAGAAAGAGCCATAGAGCAATAATAGTAGAAACAAGTTAGGATACCATACTGGTGGAGATCTACTAATTTTAGGAAGAAAAAAATACCTCATCTTCTGAGACTGTAGGGAAAGCACAGTGGAAATGTGACTTATTTTCAATACAAGCATCTTTTTTTTTTTTCAAAATTAAACATATATTTTTACATAAATCTATAACTATTAAATATTTCTTGCATATAATGTAATCTATGCTTATAAATTATATGTGCATTTAAATGTAAACATTAAATGGACACTGACTTTGAACTAAAGATATTTCCATTAATATTTTGATAGTTCAGTTTTTACATGAATACTTTGCAGAATGAGGTAAATTAAATCTAACAAATATGAATTATAATATATCTAGTAGGATAATAAATTGCTTATTTTCTTATTTCTATTTTTTTAAACATTTCTATTTAAAAATTATTTCTTTTTTAAAAAAATTATTTCTATTTAAAAAAAAGTTTCTGTTTTAAAAAAATTCATATTTTTTTTCCTGACATAGAGAAATCTTCGTGGAAGATGAAGTAGAAATGGAAATTTTCAGAGTTGAGGATGTTACAGGTAGAGCAAAAACAATATTGATTCCAGAAAGGAAAATGGGCTTAAAAGGTCAGGAGTATATTTGGTAAGAAGTAGAAAATAGCCAGGGGAAGAATATAAAACTTAATTTTACCATCATATATTTTGGAAATTTATTGATGGTTTTGCAGGGAAGGCTATAGTGGTCAAAGACATAGCTGTATATTTTACAAATGAAGGTTGGGGGTGTACAAATTCTGAATTTTACTTAAAGTGACACAGGGTCATCACTGATATTAACATGAAACCTTATGTGAGAAAATGAAAGGGAAGATATGGGAAAGATGAATAAATTTGCAATAAATTTTGCATTTGACTTACTGTGGTGAATTTTTACTAATGAAAAGCTGAAAATAATTACATAACGTATCATCAATAATTGGGAAATTAAGCAGAAAGAAATTTCCAGAAGACTAAAATGAATTTGTATATGGTTAGGAAATACCTATTAGAGCAACTCAGTGTTTTTGAGTTGAGAGAAAAATGACAACCACAATTCCTTATAGTCCCATGAAAGTCAAAAGTCTGAAAAGGAACAGATGCTTAAGCATATGAAATGATAGAAAAAAAAATCCACAATAAAATACTTATTGCAGTTCTAATTTCCCTGCACAAGGTAAGATGCTTGTAGGGAGATGGAAGGCACAGAGCAAAACATAAAACAAAAACTAAAAATAATAAGGTTTTCACTTTGAAAGAGATTACACATATTAAAATAGATAACATGAGACCTGTATGCAAAGAAACACATGATATGTCACAATACAGATTATTTGCAGCAGAAGATGGTGCAAATAAAGTATCAATTAAAAATATTTTTTTCAGAAAGAGTGTCTCGCTCTGTCACCCAGGTTGGAGTGCAATGGTCTGATTACAGCTCACTGCAGCTCAAATTCCATTCCTGGGCTCAGGGGATCCTCCCACCTCAGCCTCCTGAGTATTTGGGACTATAGGCATGTGCCACCATATCCTGTTAATTAATTTATTTATTTTGTAGAGAGAGGGCCTTACTATGTTACCCAGGCTGGTCTGGAGCTAATGCCCCCTAAGTAATCCTCCTGTCTTTGCCTCCCAAAATGGTGAGGTTACAGGTGTTTCCAAGTATATTTTAGAAGCTCTTTTTAGATTGTCTAAGACTCAATATTCACTGAGCATCTTAAATATAGATTTTCAGCTCTCATGGGCAAGAAGTTACCATATGTAGATTGAGCTGAGACCAATTTTATAGTTGAGTCTCATCAAAGATTTAGTTTCCAAATATTCAGTTTAAACCAGGTAAAACTGCTTACCCAATGGTTATTTCAAAAGATGACCTGTTTAACTTAATATGGCCTACTCTCTTGTGCTGTATAAACATGCCAACAGTTCCTTAGTGATTTATAAACTTGAACATTCATAAGATTTTCATATTTGCACATATACTCTAAGATAGTAACTTTCAAAAGAATGTTATTTTGCTACACAAATATGTGAGTTTATTGAACAATGTCAGGCTGGTTTTCTTTATATAATGATCCTCCTAAGGATAATTAAAATGCTACCATACTGTCCCAGTTTGTATTACCACTATAATACCTAGCAATTTAGGTGCAAGTAAAACTTAGAATGCATATGTAAATTGTGAATTTTCTGAAGGCGATGATAACACATTTTAAAATCTTGGAAACTGTATTTCTTGGAATACATTTGAATACCTCCCATTCCTAGTGTTCCTGGAAACATAATTGGAAAATAAAATGCCACAAATTCAGTGCAACCATGGCTAGTACTCAAGGAACAATCTTTGCTCAAGAAAATAATTTGGTAAATAATGGTTTCAGAGAACTAGGATATGACTAAGTACACTGGATGAATCGTTGTAATTTCTGTATCTCAAAATACTGATCTGATTATGCCATTAAGTCGCTCAAAAGCTTCTCTGCTCCTCCATTACCTTTAGAATAAATTCCATACTTTTACCTTAATATTCAAAGCTCTTTATTATTTGGTCCAAGTTTATTATACTCTTTTATCTATTTTATCCCCTAAAGAAAAAAGGAAATTCCTGCCCTCACAGAGCCTATGTTCTAGTTAGAAGAACAGACAGTCAACAAAATAAGTAAAATGCAAGTCTATCATATGGTGATAAATGCCTTGATAAATGCTAAGTAGAGAATAAAGATATATCTGTGCTAAGGTGCTAGCTATAAATAATATTGTTCAGGGAGGGCCTCCTTTAGTGACATTTGTACACACTCTGATGGCAGTGAGAGAATAAGTCATAGATATGGGTGTTAAATTGAAGCCCAGCAAGGACAAAGGCCCTAAGTGGACCTGTGTCTGGAGTGTTTTGAGGTCTATTTCATAGAATTTCTCTTTCCTTTTTCTCTCTGGTGTCTTTATAGTTTCATTAACCACATAAATCTGAGACTTGGTTATGTAAATGTTTGTCTTTTTTACTAAGCTGGGAGTCCATTGAAGGCCTGTTCTTGGTCTTATTCATGTTTTTAATTTTAATTTTATTTTCAGCAGTGCCTACTGTCACATTCTGTTTTTTAGGAAGTTCTTAGTAAATTCTAATATTATAGAATTGAATGGATGTTTCTCAATTTAGCCTTCCTATACCCATCCTCTCCTGAGTAGTACAGTTGTGGATTGGATGGTGATACTGGTGGCACTTGACAAAGCAGGAATCACTAAGCTCCTACCTTTCTTTAGGAGGCTGAGGATTCTCAATGTTTTGGGTTAGAGCTGAGGCAAGTACTTCCCTGCAACTGGTTATTTTCTTTCTCTTACACTCCCGTTGGGTTGATGATACCATTTGATATGTTTTAGATATTGTTTGATATTTTTACTGTTTGGTTGCCATGTGGTATGTGAGGTCTAAGGCAAAGTTGCTATGGTCATATTAATTCTCATTCTAGGAAAGGAGCTTCACAAAGCATTCACTGAAGGCACTGGCAGCCCTAGCATCAAAAAATCATCATCTTTTAATCTCAGAGCAGAAACCTGGCCTTTGATGTAGCCCAGGATGATCTTCAGAGAGCTTTTCAATGTCTGCTTCATCACATTTTTGATATCATCATATTTGGTAGCTCCACTGGATTAAATAGTATCCCCCAAATTCATGTCCATTCAGAACCTCTAAATGTGACCTTATTGTAAATGAGGTGTTTGAGGATGTAATGTAGTTATCGTGAGGTCATGCTGGACTGGGACCCACCTAATTAGGTGGACCCAAATGTTACATAACGACTAGTGTCCTTATATAAAAGGAGAGAGAAATCTGGACAGAGACATGCACAGAAAGAATATACATGGGGAGAATGCCATGTGAAGTGAAAAGATGCACCTGCAAGCCAAGGAACACCAAGGTTGCTGTGCAGTCTCCAGAAGCCAGGACAGAGGCCTGAAGCATCTTCATCCTCTGAGCTACCAAGAAGCCATAAACGCTTTGACGTCTTTATGTAGGACTTTTACTTTCCTGAACTATAAGAAAATACATTTCTATTGTCTTAAGTCAGCGGGCTTGTGGTAATTTGTTATGGCAACTAAATGTATGAATGCAACCATCTCTTGATGATGTGAATCTTGACTTTTAAAAATAAGTGCTTTCTACAGAGGGACAGAAGCTCCTCTAGTCTCTGCTGGGGGAGTTTTTTACTGGATGATGGAGCTCATAATGGACTATATGGTAATGATTCTGTAGCTTTTCACTTAATATTTTTATAGTGCACAACCAAATTGCAATACAATAGTTCATTCCTCTTTTCTATGACTGCATATTTCAGTCCTTGGAAATTTTACAGATGCAAGAAAATAAGTTTTCTAATTTCATTCTTTACTTTTATGATACATATTTTCATGTGGGTTTTTCATTGAATTTTATTATCACTGCTTTTTATTTGTAAATATAAAATATATTTCATGTTTCATGTTACCATAGTCTCTAGATTAATTCCAACACATTTTGCCAAGTATATTATTAATGCAGTTCTAATTAGCTTTGAACCATACATCATTTTTTTCCAACAAAAAAATCTAAGGATTCCTACATTTAAAATCTCATTAGGATATATATTATATTTTTACTATTTTGTATAGTAGTATAAGAATACTACAATATTTCTATTATTTCTACTATTTTGTTTAGTACAATGGTTCAATTGCACCAAGGAGACAAAAAGTTTTCTGGAAGAGAATTTTGTGAGGAGATTGTGAATAACATAATAAGGTAATACTGAGAGTTACATATATCCGAAGTTTTTAGAACTTTCCCTAACATTCCAGATACTCCCAATGTCTCTTCAAGAAAACCCCAGATTACTACAAATGGACTCCTACCTTATGCTATGAACCATGAATTTAACCAAATATGTTTCCTTTTTTTATCCAACTATTTTTAATATCCAAACCTTGTGCTCAAGTTCCCTAGAGTCATATGACCCAATGTGACTCTCTTTACAACCTCAAAGCAATTACGTCATGTTTACAATGTATACACCGACTTATCTAAGAGTATTCTTTTCATTATTTGATTGCTGTTTAGGAGTGTTACATACATCATGTTGTATACTAATGTAGTTTAGATTTTTGCCCCTATTATTCATTCCCACATGTTTGAATTTGTGTAAGAGTTTTGCTTTTGAAGTCATTCTCTTTATACACACTAATGTATAAAATTAACAAAGTCACTTTATGAGCATAATCTACCTGTTACATCTGGGGTCTCTGAATTTGTACTTGAGCAAACAAAAGGGTTTCTGAAAACAAACTTTATGTAGCTTTTTTTGTTTACTTGCATCCTGGAACAGCTTGCTTTGCCTTTCACATTCTTTCAGAAAAAAAGTTATTTATCTTTGTTTGTACTAGGTCATTGGCAACATAAATTAAGGGAAAAATAATTGATTAATTTGAAAATGGTATATAAAGACACTTTATGACTCTGATTTTTATTTAGTTTTTTGGCATGGGGCAAAAGAAGGAGGAAATAATAGCTCTTATCTTATTGGAAACATTGTCTTTTAATTTTCTAAAACCTAGAGAAAACAATCTGTTGGAATATCGCTGAAAGATAAGGAAACAGCCTGCTATAGTAATTTCTTGGTCCATGTTGTGCTGCTGAATTCCTGAGTATGGGTAATTTATAAAAAACAGAGATTTATTTCTTATAGTGACTAGAAAGTCCAAGGTCAAGGGATTGGCATCTGGTGAGGTCTTCTTGCATCATAACATGGCAAAAGACATCATAACATGAGACAGCATGTGAGAGAAAGAAGGGGGATGAACTCATCTTTTATAAAGATGCAATGATGAACCCACTCTCATAATAATAGCATTAATCCATTCATGAGGGCAGAACCCTCATGACATAATCACCTCTTAAAGATTCCACCTCTCAACATTGTTGCATTAAGGATTGAGTTTCCAATAAATAAACTTTGGGGATATAATCAAATCATAGCAGGCAATCAAGGTGATAGCCTTTAATAGGTCAAATAGGTTTATGCTTGAAATTTCTAAGGTGTGAGAAACACCAGGATAAGATTAAGTAGAAATTAACAAAAATGGAAGATATTAAATATATATTTGTAATTGTGTTTCTCTAAATTTCATTAATTTATTACATTTATTAGAATTATAATAATGTCAAATAGCTATGCTCAAATGTTTTCATTCGATCTCTATTTTGGTGAAATGCATAATTAAGTAGAAATAGAATCTCTCACACATAATATGGAATCAATGTCTCAGAACTGAAAGAAAATCTAATAATTGTTTATGTTCTTTTCAATCAATGATGAACACCTTTAAAATTTCTAGTTATTTTGCCAGCCTCAGCTTAAATCTTTTACAAGAATAAAGAATGAACCACTTTCTAAAGCAGTTCATATTACTGTAATTCTAATTTTAGAAGTCTATTTTACATTGATGTACTCATATCTTCCGTATTGATTACCCCTTGAACTAATATGACAAAAGTTATATCTTTTCCATAATGGCTATAGTTGTCAAACCATTGTACTTAGCCATTGTTCACACTATGTACTCAAATTTACCTAAACGATTTCTCTTTTGTATGGTTTCTGGAACTTTCCAAACTGTGATTTTTTTTCTTTTGAGTATTTTATAATTGTGTAATATTAGTTTTAAAGTGCAAAGCTTAGAACTAAAGAGAAAAAAAAAAACAAAATAAAATCCAATGGTGTATCTAGATCTATACATCTCACTTTTAGTGGCTCAGATTTAGATTGTGTACTATGTCAAACTGTTGACTTACATAAAGCTGGCAGTCAAACAGAACCTCCAGCTTTTCTTCAGATATGCTACTCTTAGTTCAGATCTTCACAATATAGCATGAGATAGCATTTTTATAAGTTCAAAATGTATGGAAAACATTAAATTGTCATGTAAAGCAGTCTATATTGTTTCAAAGCTAGATGTTCTGTAAGTGCAACATAAATACATTCCATATGTCTTTTAAAAATGATAAGATACATGACATGTTGTTATTGCATGTTTCTTTAATAGTAAATTATAATGTTAAATCAAAAGTACAGGCATCAATAAAACAATATGCATGTGTGTGTGTATAGTGATTGAGTGTCCAGAAATATGTACGTGCAATTGTTGATTTTTATTTTATTTTATTCTTATTTCCATAGATTTTTGAGGAACAGGTAGTGTTTGGTAACATGAGTAAGTTTTTTAGTGATAATTTGTGAGATTTTGGTGCACTTATCACCCGAGCAATGTACACTGTACCCAGTTTGTAGTCTTTTATTCCTCACCCCTCAATCCTTTCCCTCAAGTCCCCAAGTCCATTGTATCATTCTCATGCCTTTGCATCCTGATAGATTAGCTCCCACATATGAGGGAGAATATAGGATGTTTGGTTTCTCATTTCTGAGTTACTTCACTTAGAATAATGGTCTCCAGTTCCATCCAGGTTGCTGTGAATGCCTTTAATTTGTTCCTTATTATGGTTGACTGGTATTTCATGATATAGTGACTAGTATTCCATGATAAAAATACATTAGTGATGTTGAGCATTTTTTTCACATTTTTTGGTCATTTGTATATCTTCTTTTGATAATCATCTATTCATATCCTTAGCCCATTTTTTGATGGGATTGTTTTCTTCTTGTTAATTTTTTGAATTCCTTACATATTCTGGATATGAGTCCTTTGTCGTATGTATAGATTGTGGAGATTTCTCCCACTCTGTGGGTTGTCTGGTTAACTCTGATGATTGCTTCTTTTGCTGTGCAAAAACTATTTAATTTAATTAAGTCTCACCCATTTATCCCTCTTTTTGTTGCATTTGCTTTTGGGTTGTTGTTCATGAATTCTTTGCCTAAACCAATGTCTAGAAGTGTTTTTCTGATGTTATCTTCTAGAAATTTTATGGTTTCAGGTCTTAGATTTAAGTCCTTTATCCATCTTTATTTGATTTCTGAATAAGGTGAGAGATGAAAATACAGTTTTATTCTCCTACATGTGGCTTGCCAATTATTCCAGCACCATTTGTTGGATAGGGTGTCCTTTTCCCACTTTATGTTTTTGTTTGCTTTGTTGAAGATCAGTTGGCTGGTTGTAAGTATTTGGCTTTATTTCTGGGTTCTCTATTCTGTTCCATTGGTCGATGTACTTATTTTTATGCCAGTACCATGCTGTTTTGGTGACTATGTCCTTATAGTATAGTTTGAAGTCAGGTAATGCGATTTTCCAGATTTGTTCTTTTTGCTTAGTCTTGCTTTGGCTATGCAAGCTCTTTTTTGGTTCCGTATGAATTTTAGGAATGTTTTTATGGTTCTGTGAAGAATAATAGTGGTATTTTGATGGAGATTGCATTGAATTTATAGTTTGCCTTTGGTAGTATGGTCATTTTCATAATATTGATTCTACCTATCCATGACCATGGACTGTGTTTTCATTTGTTTGTGCCTTCTATGATTTCTTTGAGCATAATTTTATAGTTTTCTTTGTAGAGGCCTTCACCTTTTTGGTTAGGTATATTCGTAAGTAATAATTTATTTATTTATTTTTGCAGCTATTTAAAAAGGTTCTTGATTTAATTCTCAGCTTGGTCACTTTTGGTGTACAGCAGAGCTATTGATTTATGTACATTAGCTTTGTATACTGAAACTTTGCTGAATTCGTCTATCAGTTCTAGGAGCTTTATGGAGGAGTATTAAGGGTTTTCTAGGGATATGATCAGATCATCAGCAAACAGCAACAGCTTGAGTTTCTCTTTACCAATTTGGATATTCTTTTATTTCTTTCTATTGTCTGAATGTAAATGGCTTAAATACTCTACTTAAAAGATACAGAATGGCAGAATGGATAAGAATTCACCAACCAACTCTCTGCTGCCTTAAAGAGACTTACTTAATACCTAAGGACTCACATAAACTTAAGGTAAAGGGCTGGAAAAAGACATTCTATAAAAATGGACATCAAAAGCAAGCAGAAGCAGCTATATTATATTAGACTAAACAAAAGAGAAACAGTCATCCTTTCTAGCAGCTGGAACCATGGTAAAGTCTGTATCTGCGGAAAGACTTGCTGTACGTATCAACACATGGACTAAGATAAGGATGTGAATGACACTGGAAACCATCATTCTCAGCAAACTGACACAAGAACAGAAAACCAAACACCACATGTTCTCACTCATAAGTGAGTGTTGAACAATGAGAACACATGAACACAGGGAGGGGAACATCACACACTGGGGCCTGGGGGGTTGGAGGCTAGGGGAGGAATAGCAGGGGATGGGGGGATTGGGGAGGGATAGCATTAGGAGAAATACCTAATGTAGATGACGGGATGATGGATGCAGCAAACCACCACCATGGCATGTGTATACCTATGTAAGAAACTTGCACCATATGCACATGTACCCCAGAACTTAAAGTATAATAAATAAGTTTTTAAAAAATGCAACAACACCAACATGAGCACTAAGTTTAAAATTTCCTCATGGGGTAAGATTTTATGCTGTATTTCATGCTAAAGAGTAGAAAACATTTAAGTATGAGAGTTGAAAAGAGGTTTAACACATACTGAAATCTAAAAAAGTTGAACGTAAAGAGACAGAGTAGAATGGTGGTTGTTGGGGTGTATGGTGAGAATAGGGAGATAATCTAATGGTACAAACATTGTTATTGGATGTATACGTTCTAAAGATCTAGAGGACAGCACAGTAACTATAGTTAATAATGTATTGAATATTTGAAATTTCTTAATAGAGTAGATCTTAACTGTGCTCATCCCCCTCTACACAGACACAAAGATAACTATGTGAGGTGATAGATATGTTAATTATCTTGATTATGAGAACCATTACACACATTATATTTACATCAAAATACCACATTGTATACCACATTAACAAATTTTTGTCAATCATTCCTCATAAAGCTGAAGAAAAATGAAATAAAATCTAAACAATCCCAGGAATTTATGTGTGATGAATAAACAATTTTAAGCAACAGCAAATAGGCTAGATACCAGATGATATGGATATGTCATAGATATACATATATATGTGTATACACGCATATGTATGTATATATGAAATTATACAATTGATTTAAAAAAACAAGCAAATGTTGCATATCACATATTTCATATTAGTTCGGAACCTGTTACTTTGTAAAGAGAGGGAATACAACTCATTGTATTTCACAAAGAATATGAATATACGGAACAGAAACAAACAAGACTTTACAGGCCATAAGAGGATGGTGCTTGGCTAACTTGAGGTAGAATTCAATATGGTAGAGGAATTTGAAGAATTAATCAAGATGTGTCTACAGAAGAATAGAGTTGAACGAGCAAGTCTGAATAGTTCAGCGATGTAAATTATATGAACAAAAGATTACTCTTGGCATGTAATAAACACATACAGAAAGGATGACTGTGTGGATAAAAACTGACTGCGGTTAAACTTGAAATAAAATTTACATATGTCTTTTCAGGTTTGGATTCAGAAAGCTTTTGAATAACATGGCATACGTTTAAAATAGTAAAATCTGCAATTATTATCTATTGATTTTAAAAAATAAATCTTTAAATTTAGAGGACTGACTCAATAGTTTCCAGTCTGAAATTTCTAATCTATAAGGCTCCACTAAATTAGAAATGGGGTTTATGACTTATTTTTAATAGTTATAAAAAGACTTCTGGGAAATCATACATATTCCTAAGAGATTATGTTGAAAAGACATTTAAAAATGTTTCTTTGCTTTTGACTAGAATGAAATCAATTTATTACATGAACACTTTATATTATGTTGCACAAATTTCTGATTGGATCTAATATGTCTTTGATTAATAAAAAATGAGAAGAAAAAATTATTATTTATTAAATTCAGTGCTCCTAGTTAGTTTCTCTGCTGTTGTTAATGGCAGCAGTTTATAGCTCTGTAGTTTTAAAATCCACATGGCTTTGAAGAAAATTTTTGTGATATTGCAAAACTGGGCCCACTCTCTCTGGGAAACATTGATCCTTGGGAATAGTGCTCTAAAAAAAGAGTGTATGCTTTGTTGGAATTTCATTTTCAGTCACTCTCATCTTTTCATTAAAACCAACCAAAGTTTTGCTTTTGGTAAAATATATTCTGTGAATTCAACCATAAGCAAGGAACTCATCTTTCTGAAATACATTTGAATCTCAATTTAAGATTTGCTGTATTTGCATAGAACATATCATTTCCAGAACGAGAACGTCAACCTATTTCCACCATTCACAATGGCTGTGTATCTGATTCATTCTGTAAACAAAATCTGTGAGAGCTGAAGGGAAAATATGTGGAGTCTTTATATATCATCTGTTTTTTTTTCTTCTTTCTCCATTCCATTACTTTCCATACTTGTGGACTCAATGTCCCTAAAACATGTGACCAATATGGAAAAATACAGTGGATTATGATCAATTAAAATGAGTGGAGAAGGAGATAGAAACAGTGAGAATTTGTAAGTGGGAAGTGGGAAGACTGTCTTAAGAGATGATGCTGTGGTCACAAGCTCTATGGTGATTGATAATAAAGGATGAAAAATCATGGTAGATAATGACACCACATACTAGTTTTAAGTGTCAAAATTGAACCTCTGCAAAATCTTTAAAAAATATTTCATCATTCAAGATGTTTGCTGCAGACCAGCAGACTATGTAAGCAGTGCACAATAAAGATTATTTATGTTGGAGAATTTTGAATTATAATGTAGCTCCTACAGTACAAAAAATGGAACATCCTCCTTAGGATGTGACTAAATTTTGAATGCTTTTCACTGTTAATGGCTTGCTTTTCTAGTCATGAGAGATTATGCACTGTTTCGTAACCCCCCAAAGGGTGTTGAAGTCCTGATCTGTGAATGTGAAAGTCCACTACCTGTGCATGTGATCTTATTTGGACATATGGTCTTCGTAGATGATCAAGGTAAAATGTTAAAATACCATTTCCTTCTGCTATTTAATCTAATAATTGATATTATTTTCTGTAATAACTATAAGGTGAAAAAGCACCAGGAAAATGTCAGTAACTAAGTAATAAAAGGAGTTTATCACTTACACTAATGGGACTTCTATTAGATTTAAGGTAGAAACCTTAGAAAACAAATGTTGGATTAGGGCTCACCCTAATGTGACTGGGTCCTTATTAAAAGGACCAATTTAGACTCAGAAAGAAATGTTCACAGAGGAAATACAAAGCAAAGACAGAGGAAGAACTCAATCTACAAGGTAAGAAACACTTGGGGCTACCAGAAACTGTGCCAGAGGCCTGGAGCCTATTTTCCCTCACATCTCTCAGAAGGAACTTACCCACCTGTTACCTTGGTTTCTTATTTCTGGCCTCCCAACAATACATTTCTGTTGTGTAAGCCTCATAATTTGTGGTACTTTATTCTGGCAAACCTAGCAAACAAAACAGCAATCTGTTTAAAGTGCTGGATGTTGTTAAAATACATTTTATGTTATTTAATAATTGATATTATTGTTCTGAAATGATTATAAAGTGAAAAAGTAGCAGGAAAATATTAATAACTAAGAAGTAAAAGGAATTGATCACTTACATTAATATGACTTCTATTAGATTTAAGATAGAAAACCTTAGAAAGCAAATTTTTCATAATCTTATTTTTCTCATTACAAAAGTCATGTTTTATTGTTACATGTATAAACTACAGAAAAAATTACTAACTAGAGAAAATTACTATAGTAATAGCATTGCTTTTACTTCCAGCCTTTTAAAAACTATGTATATGTGTATATATATTCCTTTCTAACTTTTCTGAAAAAATAGTTTGAGCTAACTTTATTTTTAAATTATAGGGTCACACAGAGCTGGAGGAGCTAACGTTATTTTTATGTGTTTTTGACAGAAAATACATAGGCTGGTAATATAATGAACAACTCATATTTTAAAAGCACATGGGCTGGATGCAGTAGCTCAGGCCTGTAATGCCAGCATTTTGGAAGGCCATGGCAGGCGGATCAAGAGGTTAGGACCAGCAAGTGTGGTGAAACCTTGTCTCTACTAAAAATACAAAAATTAGCCAGGCACGGTGGCAGGCGCCTATAATCCAAGCTACTTGGGAGGCTGAGGCAAGAGAATTGATTGAACCCGGGAGGCAGAGGTTGCTGTGAACTGAGATCATGCCACTGCATTCCAGCCTGGGTGATGGAGCAAGACTCTCTCTCAAAAACAAAAAACAAAAAAACAACAACAAAAAAAACAGAGTACGTAATTTCATGTTTACATTGCCACTTGCCTTAAAATAGATATTTTTCAAAGCATGATGTGATACCATTACACACTGAAGTGTTTTATTTGGATCAGAATATAAAGCAATAATCCAAATGTGGCCTTTATGAAATAGCTACTATTACTCCACAGCACGACGCTTTGTAAAATGGTTTATAAATGCTGTATAAATGCTTTACAACCACAGCTTCAGAGCACAAACAGGTGTCATGAGCCTGTACATCCAGGCTGAAAAGTGGCCTGATTGTGGTTGTCCCATTCCAAAGACTATAAAAGATGCCAAGGAGTCACTGATAAGATAATTTCCTTTTAATATGTTTTCTCATAATGAAATGTACAACATATACTAAAGTGGTCTTTATTATCACTAGCTATAAATATAGTAATTAAATGGTTCAATTTTGTTCCTTCAGAGCATGGTGTACTGACACTCAGTGTAGCTCATGTTGCAGTTACGTACTGCACAAGATATTCTGGCTAATATGAACCATATATACAACAGTGGTCCCATATGATTATAAACCATTTTTACTATACCTTTTCTATATTTAGACACAGTTAGAGACACAAATACTTAACATTGTGTTAAAATTGCCTATAGTAATTAGTAAAGTTTCATGGAATACACATTTATAGTCTAGGAGCAAAGGAAAAACAGGTTATGTCAAATACCCTAAGTATGTAGTAAAGCTATACAATTTAGTCCTGTGTAAGTACGCTCTGTGATGTTTGCACAACAATAGAATCACCTTATGATGCATATCTCAGAATACTTCTGCATCATTGACACATTACTATATATGAAGAATATATACTAATACTATATATTAGTATATACTATATAGATCCCTTGTATATGAGGATAACCTGATAAAATACAGAACATTTGATTTGAATTTCAGATCAGTGAATAAATTATTTAAAATGTCTTATGCAGTGTATTATTCTCTGCTTATATAAAATTAATTGGGTGTCCCATATTTCTATTTGCCAAATATGACAACCTAATATATGAATGAATAAAATCTTGAGATGTCCTAAGTTAAAATTGTACTATAGATACTAATATAGTATTAATATAGTACTTTTAGTATACGATACGTTAGTATCTAGTATAGGTACTAATGCATTAGTATTTTATGTGTTATACTATATATACTAACATAGTATGAATATAATACAATTATAGTATTATATAGTATTATATTTGTGCTATACTATATGGTAGAAATGTTTTAAGGGAGTCAAATGTTCTATGTTTTATAAGGTTATCCCCACATACAAGGGGTCTTTATACTGAAGCCCATATATACCTATTTCAGATTAGGTTTAAGATCTAATTTTCTGTTTAGACAGATGTTTGTAGCAGTCAAAGAAAAAATTTTTCTGCTTTAAACATTGTGATGGTTGCAAAGAGAAATTGAATAAGTAGAATAAAGAAAAGGAGACATTCTCCTTTTTTTGTGATTGGGTATGTGATTTTTTTTGGTAGGTAAATTCAACTTTTGGGGGAAATTAAGTCTCAGGCCACCAATACCATATTTAAATTGTTTATAAAGGAATGTTATTTATAAAAGATGAAGAAATGCCCAGAGGTGCTCCCTGTTGACTTTCTCTGCCCCTGCCACCAATCTGATTAGTAGAGATTGCTTGAATGCTCTTCTAAACGAGGTGATTGTCCTATTTCTATCAGGTAGTTAAAATATTCATGGAAATGCTGGTTTCACAAACAAATATAAAAGGGAAAACTATGGTATCTATTGTATATAGAGTTGTATTTCTTTTTTAGGAAGAAGTAGTGTGGAGAGGTAATGAGATCAGGGTTCCATGATTACGTTTTGATATGACATACATGGAGAGGAAGAGCAAAGGGACAAACCTCAAGAATCTCTTGTGAAAAAAGATCACCCTCTGGGGTTCTGAAGAAGTAACATTTACCTTACTTCAGATGCACGGGTGAGTGGGTGGGTATGAGTTTATGTATTCTAGACTAGAGATATCTGAATGACAATTTATGAATCATAGAATCTGAAAATCATAAATAATATAAAACTTTTGAGATATGGGGGGACAGAAGTGAAATAAAAACCATATTAAGGAATGGTAAATACTGTAAGGGACTTGAGCGTCTATAGATTTTGGTACCCATGGAGAGTCCTGGAATGCTTATGTGAAGAACAGGAGAGGTGGTGGGGGCATGAGTGGGTGAGAATGTCACACTGAAGACTGAAGATCTAACCCTGAATATTTTCAAAATAAATTGACTTTGAGTCAACTGAGCATAGGAAATGAATAATAAAGGGACAAAAAGCCAATTATTGGTTTAGATGATATATCAATAAATTAAAAATAGCTCAAATTTAAGTACAAGACCTAATCATAGATTAGTGAAGAGAAAGGCAAGATTTAGCATCACGATATTTGTGGAATGTACATTTGGGGCTCACTGAGAACATGTATATAGAGTATACAAATGACTTTTTACAGTCTATGATTAATTTGCAGGAATTAAATGAAGGTCTAAAATAAGAGGCTTTCTTACAACATAAAATAAAACAACAAGCTTGTTTACATATAAATTCTTGTGGGAATGAGAAGGCAAAGTATGAATGACACAGACTTTGCATACCTCTGATTATATAGAAAGATCTCAAGGATTCCAAACTCCAGAAATTTTGTTACTTGGCTGAATTCTCATCTCCTGACTCTATGTATTTCAATTACAAAAGTGCATGTGGGAGCTGTGGATCTGGCTCTTGCTGTGGTTATGGGTATGGCTGTATATAGAGCACGTGCTGTGGCTGTAACGGTTATCATGGTTGTCATGAAAAATAAATATTCTGTTGTAGATGATCCTATATTTTTTTGCTTCTAAGCAATATCATTGAGCATTGCCCCTTATTTAGTTTCTCAAAGATCTATTCTGCTTTAATCATCCTCAATCCCGGTAGCCCTACACTTGAGAAAAATGACTCATCTGGTGAAAACCTCATTTGTCTTTAAAGTTCCTGTTAGTCATAGATATACTATGGTTTCACTTAGAGATTGAAAATATGACTATTTTGAAATTTTGAAAACTACGAAGTTCTCTTTGTGTGCATGTATAAGAGTCAACACCAATTTGGGACATTTTTTACCACCTCAAAATCCAGACTACTATGTAGATTAGCTGATCCTTAGCTTCTTAGAAATTTCTTCTTAACTTCCAATAATTCTTCTTCTCTTTATCTTTTTTACTCTTCATAAAGCTTGAGTTATTTAAGTTATGAGTATCCACCACATATTTAATATTAAATAAATAGGTACCCATTAATTGGGTATACTTCTAAATATACAAAATGAAGAAAGGAAGTGGAATGATATCATCTTTAGTATAGAATTGTAGCTTATTATCAGCCAAAACAAACAGTGGAGAAGAATCACTGAAACATCTTGAGTGACAAAAGGAAAAACTCTCAGAGATGAAGTCACAAGTTCTATGGTGACTATTAATGAAAAACAAAAAAATTATGGCAGATAGTGACAACAACAATTTTAAGTATAAAGATTGAGCCTTGGTAAACTCTTAAAATCATTTATTATTCAAGATGTTTGTTGCAGAAAACAAACTATGTATACAGTACACAATGAAGATTATATTTATTTTGGAGGGTTTTCAATTATAAAAAAGCCTCCATCAAGTTAATATGACACACTTAAAGATATGTTAATTGACAATATATTACACAACAGCTAGGCATTATTCAAGAATAGTTCTCAAAAATCTGATTAGCGAGGCAAATTCAAGTTTTTGTTTTCTCCTCTTATATTTCCAGAATCAAAATTCCTTATATATATCATCAACAATGTTGAAATAATTGAATATCCAAATAAAGAAATTAAATGTGAACATTGATATCTCACATCATATGAAAATTAACTTGAATTGAATTGCACATTTAAATTTAAAAGTTAAATCCTAAGTGTTCTAGAGAAAAACACATTGCTTTATGCACCATATTATGTACAAAAATGAACTCAGGTTGAATTGCAGACTTAAATGTAAAATCTGAAATACAAAATTTCTAGAAGAACCACTTTTCTTTGAAGTAGACAAAGATTTTTTATAAAGCAAAAAACACTACATGCACAAAAAGTTTATAAGGTGGGCTTCAAAATTAAAAATCATTTGTCTTCAGTAAGCACTATTAAAAGTGATGGGAAAGCCAACATGAAGGGAAATATATTTTCTCATATATCTGCTGAATGTGTGTGTGTATATATATATACATATATATGCATAAATACACACACACATATATATATATACACATATATATGGAGAGAGAGAGACTTCTTTTTCTGTTAAGTAGTATTTCATATATATGTGTATTTCATATATACATAAAGAAATCTCTCTCCATATACATATTCTATTTCATATTTTTTTATATATATGAAACAGAAGCAGCCAAAAATACATGATACACTATAAAATTTTGCTTATATGAAATTCAAGGAAGGCAAAACCAATCATTTGGAAACGATAGCTGAAAAGTGGATGCCTCTGTGGGAGAAATGGAATTTTCTGGAAAGGGGCATGAGAAAATTCTCTAGGGATCTGGAAATATTTTATATTTTGATTGGTGTTATATACTTGATTGAATTTATTTGTTGTTGAAATTCATCAGAATGCATACTTAAGATATGAGCATTTTAATACATGTAACTGTGCCTCAATAAAAATTTAAAACAGTTTTAAAAAGAACTCATGTATCTAAAACTAGTTCCCATTTGGTGATTTCCCTGCACTGATGTAGGAGTAATACCTCAGCTGAAACTTGTGGGGACTCTCTTGTACAATTGGGCTTCTGTTCTGAGAAGGGTACCTAAGGGAGCATCAAGGTTTGTGGGTCTCGGTCATTTGAGGCTATGACAGAGGCCCTAAGGCTGGAAGAGAAAACCAACAGAAAGACTATTAATAAAAATTTCCCATCAAAGACATACACATCAACATGGAAACAAATAATCTCCCAATATTAAGAGATCAGAGTTAACAAATGCACATGTAAAAGAGTCACTGAGATTTCTGACTTTTTTAGTCTTAACTGCAAGGAACTGTGGAGCTGGTGAAAAAGAAATATTGAATCACTACAGTTTGAATTTGGGCACAATGAAATAGTGGTATTTCTATTAAGGTTAAAAATTATTGCATACACACACACACACACACACACACACATATATATACACACACACATATATATACACATATACACACACAATGATTCTAATCACATCAGCCTTTTCTCAAACATTCTATAGCCAGCTCTGTCACTTCTTTCAGGCTTCCGGTTAATATCAGCTCCTTAGGAGACTTTGCTGAACATTCTGCTTGAAATAGAAATGATATTCTTACACTATTTCCCTGTTTATCACCTTGCTCCTACTCCTCCTCTTCCTCCTTTTTCTCCTTCTTCTTTTCCTTCTCCTTCTTATCCTCCTTCCTCCTTCTCCTCTTCCTGCTTCTCATATCTTTCTCTCTCTCAAAATCAAAAAGTGAAAATCAGGTGTTCTTTTTCTTCAGTTATAATTGTTACACAATTATAAAATTATTTAAGAAAGCCCCTATTATTCAATTTTCTAATAAACATTTTGACATGGTAGATAGCATTAAAGACTTACAGAAATAGTAAAATCGGGGTACAACCCTTTGAGTCGTTAGGCTTTATTTTTATTGATATTACTTAGGCTAACATTAGTTTTTTACCAGCCTTAATCAAAAGCATTCAGGATCCATTAGGATTTTAAGAATCTTAACCAATTTCTCTAGACATTAAAATTGAAAAGTATACTACCAGTTTTCCTATGACTATTAGTCACTTGATTATTTTTAATAATCCTGGGAAAATAAATGTATATTTTGTAGATCGCTGGCCAATGTGAGTACTTAGTGCATCTACGGTTGTTCTCTCTTATGTCATAAGAAAAAAGGAAAGAGCTTGTCTGAGTTCAGATATCAACTGGAGCCATGTATAAAGCCTCTTGGGAAGTGTTAGGTAGGGCACCTGGAGTGAGAGGTGGCATTTAGAAGAACCTGATGCTATTGAGAAGATCCTGTGGTGGCAGAGGAATTGTTCTATGAGATTACTATGTATGATAAAGTGAGTCCAGGAGTCTTTATAATTCTCCTCTATGGTAAAGTGTAGTCACAATGTTTCTCTTTGTTAAAAAGCACAGGCTTTGGGGCCACAGAGAGTGACATTAGGTGCCAGTGTTCCCACTTGCTAGCTGTGTATGTGTCAGAATACTTCTTAATCTTCATATTTCATAAATCTCCTCTTCCATTCAAACAAAAAGGTTATAAACACTGCCCTGGAAGTATTGTTGCCATAGTTAAACAGATATTATACTTAGGACGTAGCACAATATGTAATAAACAATAGGATTTTGTTTTTGTTGTCAAATGACTCCTTTTGTATGTTGTTTAGCAACAGGCAATGTAATGCTTTACCTATGCTAACTTTTTGAGAGGTAGCAGCCTCCAAATTAAGTCATATGATTTCATTATTCTTTCCTTTTCTTTTTTCTTTTTGGTCTCATGCTTTTGTTGCAGTACATGAGAATTGCTAGAGCAAAAAGAAGCCATTTCCCTTTTTTTTTTTTTAACTTTGTTCTTTTTTTGAGACTAAATCTCACTCTGTGAGTGAGTGCAGTGGTGTGATCTCAGGTTACTGCAACCTACACCTCCCAGGTTCAAGCAATTCTCCTGCCTCAGCCTTCTAAGTAGCTGGGATTACAGGCACCTGCCACCATGCCCAGCTAATTTTTGTATTTTGTGTAGAGACAGGTTTCTCTATGTTGTCCAGGCTGGTCTCAAACTCCTGACTTCTAGTGATCTGCCCATCTTTGCCTCCTAAAGTGCTGGGATTACAGGGGTGAGCCACTGTGCCTGGCCTATTTTTAGTTAGTTCTATATACGGATACTTAGAAGCACATATGAGATTTTGAATTTTAATAGTTAGAAATTACTTGGAATTATTTTATTTCTCTTTTTAAAAATAATATACATTGAAATAATATGTATATTCATTTTACTTAAGAACAAAAAAGAAAGCCTCACCTCTTACTACATACATGCTGTATCATCTTAACTCATAGGCTTCATGTAGTCCTTTAGCCTCTTCTGAATTCCATTTGAGAACTTCATAATAGAAAAAGTAATAACTTTAGAACCTTGACTGCAAAGCAGAGTGTGACATACTGGAGTATATTAGTATTTTCAAATGGGAATAGAAGTAAATATCAGCTAAAGTAAGAAAATACTTAGTTAAAGCTCATCCTACTCCCACCATTGTCGATTAAAGTTCTGCTCATATTTTTCTAACTGTGTACCAAGAATCTAAATAGTGCAAAGTGATGCAAAACCTAAAAGGTTCAAGTCATCATATATTAATATAAATTACACAGTTAATTCATACCTTATTACAATCAACTGTGACATCTTGGTTATGAATGTTCTTTTAATAAGATAATAGAAAAAACATTACTGTGGCAGAGACAAAGTAGAAAGGAAAAGGGTAAATAGAATCAGAAATTTGTATTGACCATTATCTTCACTTCCCTCTCCTTTACTGAGTAATTATTTCAAAGAACAGAGCATCTAACTCTCTTTTTCCAAAATGTATTTTCTAGTTCATCAAAGGGAACACCAAATAGGAAACACAGGGATATATATTTCAGGCCACACATTTTCTCCCTGGAAAATTTATGTCTGTGGATTCCCTGCTTTCTTCTTTCCCCTCTGTATGAGTCAGCTGTAACTTCCTGTACTTTTGTTGTTCTTTCGACCCATGTCACCTTCTTAGGACAGATGGCGTGTTCCCACACTCTCTAGCAGCACAGAATTATGGCCTCCTCTTCAGCTAGAGGGCAGTAAAAAGTCACTTCAAGGTACAAACGATGGAAGACTTGACTCAAAACAAAACCAGGCCTCGGCTTTTAACTGTAATATATGGGAATGAAAATCAAACAGCCAAAACCAAACAGACAAATTCAATTAACCTTATATCCTTTTTGAGTCCAGACTGACTTAGTTTAAGGTCATTTTCTCCCACAGAGGATTTGTTGCTTGAGGTACAAGCACATGGAGATGCTAATTCTATCATTATTTTGTTTTCTTAAGATTTAAGGTCCTCCAGGTCAGAAATCATCTAACAAGCTGACTTTTGAGAACTTGAAAGAAAAGTAATTTAAAAGAGATGTGATAGCAGTCTTCAAATCTCAAAAGGTGTTAACAAAAATAAAATGTATTACTTAGGAGTAACTTCGAAGTGGACTTAAATGTCATTCCCTCACAGCGTTCTTTATATAAGTCAATTTAGGTAATGACCACTTGAATGTTCTGCTCAAAGCTGAACAGTTGGTTCATGGTAGATAGGTGAGGAAAAGTTACAAACAGACACTGAATGGTTATGCTAAGTACTAGGGAAACAAACACGTATAAGACGTGGAACTGATCATTCAAGAAAGCACAGTGCACTGGCAAAATTGCAATTTGTATCCACAACTCAAACGTCATGGGGGCAATGCTGAAACCACAAGTGATCTTTATGAGTCACACATGCCAAGAAGACCACAGAGAAGTTTGGGGTCAGAGCCATTAATTGTAATAAACTATTTATTTCCCTGAAAATTCTCCTCTGCATTCTCCCTAGACAACTTTAGAGGGCCGATTGAGGATGCAAGTGCATGGGGTCCTGGCATCTCTAGCTTTCATTGTAGCTATTATGAATCTTTAAATAATTGGAGTGATTCTTACCATTAGTAGAATCCATACTTTTTTATTTTTAATTTTCAATTTTGAAGGATATATAATAGTTATACATATTTATGGTTGCATGTGATATTTTGATCCATGCGTACTATGTGTAATGGTCAAATCAGGGTAGTTAGGATATCCATCACCTCAAACATTTATCATTTCTTTGTGTTAAAATTATTCCAATTTCACTCTTCTAGTTATCTTGAAATATAAAATATTGTTAATTTTAATTGCCCTATTTTGCTATGAAACACTAGATTTTATTCCTTCTATCTATCTTTGTACCTGTTGTCCAACCCTTTTTTATCCCCCCTCTCCAGCACTCTCCTCAGTCTCTGGTGGCCAGCATTCAACCCTTGAGGTCAATTATTTCAGATCCTATTTATGAGCGAGAACATGCTATTTTTGTATTTTTGTGTCTGGCTTATTTTACGTAATATAATGTCTTGCAATTCCACCCATATTATTACAAATGCTGAGATTATTATTTCTTGTCTCTTTTTTCTCTCTCTCTGTCTTCTTTTCTTTTCTTTCTTTCTTTCTTTTCTTTCTTTCTTTCTTTCTTTCTTTCTTTCTTTCTTTCTTTCTTTCTTTCTTTCTTTCTTTCTTTCTTTCTTTCTTTCTTTCTTTCTTTCTTTCTTTCCTGAAGTGCATTGGCACTACTACAGCTCACTGCAGCCTCAATATCCTGGGTTCAAGTGATCCTCCTGTGCCTCGGTCTCCCAAGCAGCTGGAACTACCGGCATGCATCACCATTTTTTTTTTTTTTGGAGAGACGCGGTCTCTCTATGTTGCCCAGGCTGGTCTCAAACTCCTAGGCTTAGGCAAACTATTCATCAATTTTGATGAAAACTAAGTTTTATTCTGTATTTTTATTATTATAAATTGTGCTGTAATACACATGGTAGTACAGATATCTCTTAGTTATATGAACTTCCTTTCTTTTGGATACATACCCAGCAGTGGGATTACTGAATTATATGGTAGTTTTATTTTTGTTTTTTTTTTTTTGTGAGACACCTTTACACTTTTTCCCATAGTAACTATGCTAATTTACATTCTTCACAGAAATGGAAACATAATCCTAAAATTTATATGGAACCATAGAAGATTCAGAAGAGCCAAAGCAATTCTTAGCAACAAACAAACAAAAACAACAACAACAAAACAAACCTGAAGGCATAACACTACTTGACTTCAAATTATGCTACAAAGCCATAGTAACTAAAACAGCATGGTAGTGGCATAAAAACAGGCACATTGAAAAATGGAACAAAATCGATAAACCAGAAATAAATTCATGAATGTAATCTATGAATTTGTAGTCAATAGATGGTTTGACAAAAATGTTAAGAACATGTATTGGGGAAAGGACAGATTATTCAGAAGTATATACCTTGACTTATTTTATGGGAGAAATTGTAGCTGTGTTACTAGCTTCCATAGTTTCATTCTTTAGTATTTTGTTTTATACACAAAATATATTTATGTAAAGGCAGGCTAAGACCAAGAACTCAAGGAACTTCTGTAAGAATCCAACAAAAAGGATAAAACATAAACATTAAAATTTTGCCTCACACATTTTAATAGGTATAAATTAGGCTTTACACAGCTTCTAATATTTATTTTTTATTGATCAATGCCAAAACCAAACTGCCACTTAATGAGCTAATAGGAAATTCCATCTGTAAATTTATTATGATTTACATCTCATCATATATAACTCTTATACTTCAAGGATAACATCAGAATCCATAGGTTTTTGCTAGTGGTGATCATGAAAGACTTTCTCATTACATTAACCTATGATGGGGTTTTGAAATCCATTGACTAAGTTGTCTAGGGCAAGTCTGGAGTGCAGAAATATTTGCTGCAGCTAGAAATTTAGCAAAATTATGCTACCTTCTTTGAGACCTTGCTAACTTTTTAGTGTATTCCTGGAGTGATATATAGCTTCTGGCTTCTCCAGGGACAGAACTCATGCTTCTAGCTTTGCAAGGGCATTAGGTGAAACTGCTCTCTGTTTTTTTTTTTTTTATTTCTACTCTGCTCCCCTCAACAATATTCAAACCCTTTATTCTCTCTATTTTCAAGACACTTAGATTTTTAACAAATAAATATGCTCTATCTAAATTTTCTCCTATGTGACTGTTTTTGATGAGGGAAGGTACAATATAGAAAGAACAAATCAAACACATTTCCTATAACTTTTCTTGCCCAGTGCCCTTCCTCAGACACCGTGCAGTGCTCTCCCTTCCTGGGAAGTTGTGGGGTACTGGCAAATGGTAGTGATTCTCTAACAAGTAAAGGTGCTAAGTGTCAGTGATCTGGGCTGTCTGACTGGAGGGAATCATTTCACTGATTAAATCCTGTTTAATTAGAAAATCTACAGACTTCTCCTGAGAGGCTGTGTAACATGTCTTCTCACATGTTGAGTGACAGCCTTGACCTGCTTCTTGGTCTCTCTGTTCACCTTTCACTATTTTGCCTCTCAACATCCTGGGGCCATACCTGAGGCCGTGTTACCAGCTGCCCATTATGTCAAACAGTCTTCTAATAAAGTAAATGGATAAAGAACACATCTCTTTTTTTTTTTTTTAAAGATGTTTATGCCTCACTTTCTTTACCTGAATAAATGCTTTTCATGAATTAGGATTTAATTAATTTTCTTGGTATTTTTTCCCCTATTTTTACTTTTCTGGTTTCATAGTATCCCACGAACATGCCTATTATGTTACCTAACCTCCCGTATTCTTTCCTTCTCTTGTCCTCTCTTTATTGCCTCTCCTTTCCCTTCCTCTCCTCTTTCCTCTCCTCTGCACTTCTTTTCCTGATATGGTTTGGCTGTGTTGCCACCCAAATCTCTATTGATTTGTAGCTCCCATAACTCCCACATGTCATGGGAGTAACTCGGTGGGAGGCAGGTGAATCATGATGGTGGGTTTTTCCCATGCTCTTCTCTTGACAGTGGATAAATCTCATGAGATCTGAGGGTTTTATAAATGAGAATTCCCATAGAGGCAAGCTCTCTCTTGCCTGCTGCCATGTAAGATGTGAGTTTGCTCCTCATTTGCCTTCTGCCATGATTGTGAGACCTCTCCATTATCTGGAACTGTGAGTCAATTAAACCTCTTTATTGATTACTCTGTCTTGGGTATGTCTTTATTAGCAGTGTGAGAATGGACTGATACATTTCCCTTCTCTTTCTGTTGCACGCACATGCTTGTTTCCCTTAACAGCATGACAGCATGCTTCATGGACACACTGTAAAGAGTATGGTAATATATTATTTATATTGGTTAAATGAAACACTGAACATGTTAGTAAGTGGATAAATGGGCAAAATAAGCAATTTTGGCTTTATTGTTGAATTATACCCTCTTTGGCTAAGATGTTTTTTGTAAGCAAAATTTTACCCCTTTAATCTGAGAAAATAGTTCAATATAACAGCACTACTTACATATTTATCCACCCATAGGTAGCTTTTGTTTATCTTTTGGAAAGCTTTCATTCACAAAATAAAAGAATCAGAACTTAACTGGCCCGAGATTTCTTTTCTCGTGTTTGTCATTAGTTCCTTCAGCTCAGTAGGTTTGGGAGGCTGTGTCTAGTTAAAGCTATACAATCTATATAAAAACACAAACTATTTGGACAAAAAATTCATAAAGGGACCTCAGAGGAGCAAAATGAGAGGGCAGAGAGTCCCAGTGAGCTCATGTGGAAATAGGATTCATTAAATTTGGAGAGAAAGGTATACATCAATTTCAGAAGCTAGTGAAGTTGTGTAAGAACAAAATCCACAAGGCTAAATTATGAGTAGAAATTTCAAAATTCATGAAAAGATATGCATTAGTGAAATTTGAAACTAAATTATTTCATATAAATATATTAAATATATTAAATATAACAAAAGATCTAAATTTCTAATGAAGAGTTAAGGTTTTGTAAAACCTGGATGATTAGAAGGAAAATTTGGGTCACACAAAACATCTCTTGTAACATTCACTTTTGCCTTCTAAGTTGTAGTTAAACATCACTTCAGAAAAAGCATGAAAGTATCATAATTAGTTCCCTTCACGCACAGCTAAGGAGATGGACTCTAGCAGATGAAGGGAGGGTTGCTGTGTGCTTCATTATCATTATTTTCGAGTAATATTAATTAAGCTACCTTCTGTGATAATGGTGGAACTTAGTGGTCCACAGTAGAAATGAAACAGATGTTGTCCTTGACCTTATAAATCACAGGAATAAAACATATGGCATTGTTTTACATATGCCCAGAATAAGAAGCAACTAAATATAACACGATGCTTACAAATCTATAATTATTCAGCAGAAAAATGTTTATCACCAGTTATTTAGTATAAAAGCAATGTAGTGATATACTTCCTTATAAATATTGGCTGATGCTTTGATTTCTATAGGATAGAAATTTCCAGCTTTCTCTCCAGCAGTTTTGTAGTATTTCAAATCCCCACCAGCAAGATATGAAAGTACTGATCTTGGAAAATGTTCTCAAGCACTGGATATATTGATCCGTTTTAAGTTTTTCCAATATAATCGGTCAACAGTAGAGTGATGGCAAATGCTATGGTATATCAGTATTTTTCAATATTATGTAGACATAGAAAATAATGAGTTGTAACTTTTTATATTGGTATGAAAAAGATGTCCATGTCACATAAAGCAAAAGATTGTCAACTGAGAAAATGAAATAAGGATATGTAAATTTTATGAATCGTTAACCCACTGATTCCAGTGTCTAAAATAATGATCCAAGCATCACAGTTAAAACAGCCAAAACAAAGCATAAATGGCAAAATATAAGCTTTTGCTATGTTTCTCCCCCAAAATGATAAAGGGAATTAAATTCATAGCCTGCAGTGAGTCCCTAATAAAGTGAAGGTGTCATTATCTAAATCTCACAGTAACTTTCACAGCCTCTCACTGCTTTTGCTCTTTTGTTGCTTTAGTGCTTGTCTAAATGGAGTGACTATTCTTTTCTGTAAGTCCTTCCTTTCCATCTATAGCTTCCCTATTTGAGTCAGTCTTTTTTCATGTGCTGACTTGGCTTCACAGAGGTCCCCCTGAGGGTGGTCAACAAAGCAGAAACAGATGACAGACAACTTCTTATGTTGAAAATATTTACACGTTATTATTGAAATTATTACATAATGCCATTCTTAAGTAAATAAAAGTAAAAAAATCCAATGTATATTAATTATATTAATTATATTAATTCTAAGTGTCAGTTTTTGTTAGTAGGAATAGGAGACAGTAATGGAGAAATTAACTTAATACAAATTAATATTTGACTGTTTGCAATGCATTACATTTGTAATTAAAACAAAAATAAAACACAAGAAACAAAGTATATGAAAATGGAAGAATTAATTTGTTGGCTTGTCTGTGTGTTTTAGACCTCATGTACATAGGATTAAGTTAGTGGTTCAGTATAAAAATGTTTTCCAGCCATGTGTGGTAGCTCACGCCTGTAATCCCAGTACTTTGGGAGGCCAAGGTGGGTGACTCACTTGAGGTCAGCGGTTCGATACCAGCCTAGCCAATATGGTGAAACCCCATTTCTACTAAAAATACAAAAATGAGCCTTGTGTGGTGGTGCATACCTGCAGTTCCAGGTGCTTGGGAGGCTGAGGCAGGAGGACCCCTTGAACCCGGGAGGCGTAGATTTTATAATATTATTATACAGATTATCTCTAGTCTCTACACCACTTACTTCCTTGTTTCTTCCTGGCATTTACTATAATTATGGAATAGCTTGAATATTTCAAAAATATACATTGTGGTTTTTGGGATGTGAGGGTGATCATCATTTTAAAACAAATAGTGTATTTTACTTCACTCTTACTTCAGTCATGTGTCACTTAACAGCAGGGATATGTTCTGAGAAATGCACTGTTAGGTGATTTCTTGGTTGTGTGAACATCCTAGGGTGTACTCACAAACCCGGATGATACAGCCTACTACATATCCAGGGTATATGGTATAGTTTATCATTCTTAGGCCACAGATCTGTGTAGCATATTACTGTGCTGAATATTGTAGGTGACTGTAATACAATCGTAAGTATTTGTATATCTAAACATGTTTAAACATAGAAAAGGTACACTAAAAATATGGCATTATAATCTTATGCGACTACCATCATATATGTGATCTGTCACTGAATAAAACATTGTTCTGTAATACATGACTGTATTCTACTTTAAACTGTTTTTAAGAGCCATCCATGTTGCTGAATACAAGTGTGATAGTCAAAACTTAATATGTTTAAACTTAAACTTAATATGTTTAATGTGGCATGGATACTGATTAGTGAAATCAGACATTGGCATAAATAACTGCTGTAATCATACCTACAGAAATCAGCTTAACATTAGCTCGGGACACATGTACACCTAATAAATTGTTTCTAGCCTCTACATAGTATTCCACCGTATTCTGTAGTATTCCATGCATCATAACCATGGCTACATGTATTGTCTTCTACTCTCTACTTCCACAAGCAACACAGCAGTGAACATTGTCATGAATGTCCATCTATGTGATAAATCCTCTGGTTTATGTTACCTAGGATGAATGCATCATGGTACATGCATTTTCCTTTCAGTAAGGACTGTCAAATTGTCATCTAGAAGTGTTATTCATATTCTCAACAACAGTGTATGAGGTCTCAATATTCCTCTAAATTTTCCTAATGCTTATTTCACTGACTACGTTTTACATAATTTATGAGTGGAAAAAGGCATCATTGCTTTACATATAATTAAATTTGAGTTAATTTGAAAATTTCCTAAAAACTTATTTAATATTTTGGATATATCTTGAAGAGAAAGATTGATCTGCAATTTTCCTTTGTGTCAAGACTTTGTTTGGGTTTGAAATCAAGGTTATTCTAGGAACACAGCTAACTAGGGAGGTGAAAGTACTCTACAACAATAATTACAAAACACTGCTCAAGGGAATCAGAGATGGAACAAGTGAATGGAAAAACATTCCATTGTCATGGATAGGAAGATTAAATGTTGTTAAAATGGCCATACTGTCCAGAGCAATTTGTGGATTCAATGTTATTCCTATCACTCTGCCAATGATACTCTTCACAAAATTAGAAAAAAACTATTATAAAATTCACATGGAACCAAGGCATTTCTAAACATAAAGAACAAAGCCAGAGGCATCATGTCTGACTTCAAACTATGTTACAAGACTATAGTAACTGAAACAGCATGATACTGGTACAAAAACAGACACATAGATCATTGGAACAGAATAGACAGCCCAGAAATGAGCCATATACCTACAACCTTGTCATCTTCGACAAGTAGACAAAATCAAGTAATAGGGAAAGGATTGGCTACTTTATGAATCGTTCTGGGATAACTGGCTACCCACATGTAGATTGAAACTGGACACCTCCTTATACCATATATAAAATCAACTCAAGATAGATTAAAGACTTAAATGTAAACCTCAAACTATAAAAACCCTGGAAGATAACCTAAGAAATACCATTGTTGACATCAGATCTGGCAAAGATTTTATGAGGAAGAGGTCATAGCAACTGCAACAAAAACAAAAATTGACAAATGGGACCTAATTAAACTAAAGCGCTTCTGCACAGCAAAAGAAACTGTCAATAGAGTAAACAGACAACCTACAGAATGGGAGTAAATACTTGCCAACTATGCATCTGACAAAGGTCTAATACCCAAAATCTGTGAGAATCTTAAGGTAATCAACAAGCAAAAAACGAACAACCCCATTGGATGAACCTGGAAACCATCATTCTCAGCAAACTGACACAAGAACACAAAATCAAACACCGCATGTTCTCACTCATAGGCGGATGTTGAACAATGAGAACACGTGGACACAGGGAGGGGAGCATCACACACTGGGGTCAGTTCGGGGGCCTAGGGAAGGGACAGTGGGGGTAGGGAGGTTGGAGAGGGATAACATGGGGAGAAATTCCAGATACAGGTGACAGGGGGATGGAAGCTGCAAACCACATTGCCATGTGTGTACCTATGCAACAATCCTGCATGATCTGCACATGTACCCCAGAACCTGAAGTACAATTTTAAAAAATTATATATATATATATATAACTATTTTTACTTTATCTGTCTTTAGGACTGTCTCAGCTGAAAAGTTATAAGCCTCAATCAGTTTAAGCCACTTTTTCTATAGAAGTATAGGAGAAAGTTCTTTTTGGCATCTCCAGACACGAAGGTTAACTGATAAAATTCTAACATACCTCACTTAGTTGTGAGAAAGCTCTTATATAACAAAATTACTTGTAGTTATAATATACTGGTTTTAGAACAAAAACATGGATAACTCATTATCAAAAAACTCCTATTGCCCTTTGTAATCATGATTTTTCTGTATTTATTATTTCTGTAATGACACTTTCCTGCCTCAGTTCCTAGCACCATAATTTTCCTTTTCCCCCTCTGTGTTTATGTTATCACATGCTCCATATCTTTTTCTGCCAAGTTCATGACCTCCTCTATTCCATCGATAATAAAAAACACTCAAGGGACGATTATTTTCCCTTCTTAGTTTTGCTCTTTTCCAGAATGGATTTTTCATCTTTATTTGACTATACTTTTTTCTTTTTTTATTTCATTCATTATAGAATTTTTGTCTACTTCTCACTTCATTTCTTAAATATTTAATGTGGAGAGCTCTTTTATTTTGTATGAACATAGTGTGAATAAACCTTCCTTTATTTTATATATTTTGCTTCCATATTTTCTATCTGACCTGAGAATTGTATTTCTTTTTCTTACTTTGATATACATGGTGTGTTCTTTTCACTTAAAAATATAAATCTAGAGGGTTCAAATGTCCAAGGTGAAGAGAACACCAGGGATTCCCCCAGGTCTGATTTGACACTTCTGGTTCTTATCATTGTCATGGGCTAGGAGAATGGCAGGCAGTCTGCCAGAGTTGGGAGACACATGTTCTTACTGGGTAACTTAGATTCTTGGTCTTTTTCTCCTTTGCTTCTTTGGCCACACTTTTAAACACATTTTATAAGATTTAACTGTTTATTTTATTTATTATTGACTTTTTTTATTTATAAAAACTAATTTAGCCCAAATTTATTATATTTTAGGGAAGGAGGGACTTTTATTTGACTTGACTTCACTGTCTTAACCAATGAGTCTCTGTTGAAAAGGGATTAAACATCCGTAAAAATAATTTAGCATAAGCAATTAATTCATCCAGTGAGAAAGGAATATTGTACTGTGCAATGAGGTGGACAAGACAGCCATCATAGTACTTTTCAGTTAATTTTATAAAACAGGTTCTTGGCTCTGTAATCCAGGCTGGAGTGCAATGGCGCTACCACAGATCACTGCAGCCTCGACTTCTTGGACTCAGGTGATCCTCCTACCTCAGCCTCCGGGTAGCTGTGATTACAGGTGTGCAGCCCCATGCCCCTGTTTTTTTTTTTTTTTTTTTTTGGTGGAGAGATAGAATCTTACTATGTTACCCAGATAGGTCTTGAGCTCCTGTGTTCAAGCAGTGATCTTGCCTGAGCCTCCCAAAGTGCTGGGATTACAAGTGTGAGCCACTGTGCCCAGCCCACCAGATTACATTTAAATTTATCTGCTCTCTACTGACAGTCCTTCAGACCATGATGTATATGTCTTTGAAGTAGTATTGTTTGAACATTGGCATAAGAATGAATATTAAATGTCTTTTAAATTAAATAGAATTTTAAAAGCAGTTAGCAATTGAGAACATATCTCCAAAAACATAAAAGTCAAAGGATTAGAATCTTTAATATATGATGAGTACATTCCAGTGGATGAAATAACATCAAAGGCAATGGACAGATAATTTGGAAATGAGGGAAAAGTGAAAGCCTGCGAGTAACAAGGAGTGCTACTGGGTAGGTTCAAACTTACTAAATGTCCAAAAAAGTATGATATTCATCTAGCCATCGAGCAAAATAATACAATTATAAACAAAAATCAAAATGAAAAAATTGAAAGAATAAAATTTTCAACCCAAGAAATTTAAGCTGAAATTGATATTCCCAGCCACTGCAAGGCAGAATGGGAAAATTTTCCATTTTGGAGAAATATATTTGGTAAAATCTGCCACTAACACCTGCTGGGCACCAAGGAGAGGTCAGAAAAGAATAAACACTTTCTAAAGGGACTTCTGGGAAGACAGAAAATGAGGTGATTGTTAAAATGGGGGACATTTGCTGCTGTTTAGAGAGATGTAATCTAGCCCTTAGAAATGTTCATATACTTTCAAATAGCAATTATACTTATAGGGATTTATTACACGGTAAACCTGCAAACCCTTTATACATTAAGGGCTTTTATTGCACAAATATGTTAATTATTCATAGAGTGAAAAATTATGAGCAGATGAAACATTCAGCATTTGGAATAACTGCAAACTGAACTGCAGTACAACTCTACAGAACAATAAGATATAACCATTAGAAAAAATATCTATGAAAAAGCAGTGAAATGGAATAATTCACATGCTAGAAGGTAAATAGTAACAACAAAATTTCAAGCATAAGGTTAGCTAATCATGTAAAATATACATAAGCTGAACAAAATAACAACTAATATAAAGAGTGGTAAAATAATCTTTTTATATATTTGCATGTATACGATTCTTTTTTACAACAAAATTAAAGTAAAATTTAAAACATAAATAAAATTATAGGCAACAATTTCTTTTTATCTTTATGATTTAGTTAAATTTTCCTGTTTTTAAAAAATAGATGTATTTGAGCCAATGCATAATTTAAAAGATACAAGCCTATGTGAAGAAGTCTCCCCTCCAGCATTCAACCACGTTGCTTCCGTTTGCTTTGGAGAGAAACTCATTCCCCTGCTCCATGAGTTACTTGTGTAACCTTTCAGAGATAATCTTTGCATTTTTAAGCATATGTCTGTAATATATGTTAATATTATGTACATGTTGGTTAGGTATTTGAGCCTGCGGATCCTTTGTAAGAGGACTCAGTGTACGGCCAAGAAGAATAGATATGGACTGAGAACACTCAGTCGTTTCAGTTCTACCACTTAGGATAGTCATCAGAATTGCAGGTTCCTTCAGCTTTCAGACTCCTTATGTGCAAACGAGGGTAGTAGCCGCTTACCTGCTAGTGTCACAGCACAGATACATCCAGTGAAAGGTGAGCAGTGGTTCAGAGAAGGGGCTCGGGAGATGTTCTGCTTGGATTTGCTGCCTTCCGCACATTTCCATATGCTGAGTAAAGATTATTATGTTGTTTCATCTCCAGATGTTGAAAGATTTTTTTTCTGTCATTCTGAAAAAATCCTAGATTAACCTTTTTTTTGTCTCCCCAACACTGGAAACATACTGCTCCATCATTTTCTGGCTTGAATGTTTTCTGATGAAGCAACTACTACTGTTTTAAAATCTTTCTTCCGTTTTATCTGTGATTTCAAGATTTTGTCTTTATATCTGTTTTCCCAGCAATTTTTACATGATCTTTGATGTGGTTTTACTTGTGTTTATAGTTAATGACATTCCATGGAGCTTCATGGACCTGTGGCTTTATACCATTATCAAATGTGTAAATATTTCTATATATCTTAAATATTTTTTCTAATTTGTATATTCATCTATGCTATTTCTCAAATGTTTTTATCTCTTTCTGGAACTTCTGTTATCATAGGTTGCTAATATTAAACTACAGGGCATTTACGTTTTGTTCAGTCTTTTTTGTCCTTCTGTGCCTTACTTTATACAGTTTCTGTTACTATATCAACATGTCACGATCTTCCTCCTTCCTGCAATGTCTATCTGGTATTAATTTATGTAAACTTTTTATTTCATCTATTATATTTTTCAACCCTGCAGGTGTCATTTTTTTTTACATCTCCTTTTAATCTTTTTATTTGTTCATGTTTTCCTTTAAGTCTTTAAAAATGAGTTTTAGAAAAATTCTTATTTACAAATTCCTCATCTTGCCATTTCAAGATTTGTTTCTATCAAATATTTTTGAAAAGGCAGCCATATTTTCCTGTGTCCTTGGATGGCTGATAATTACTGGACAGATGCTAGACATGAAATTTACATTGTTGAGAGGCTGTTGTGTTTTTAAAAAGAGTTTGGGGTAAGTTATAAAGATGTAAGTTACTTGGAGATACTTCCCAGGCTGTTTTATCATTTTGTTTTGTTTTTAATTTAATGCTAAGTCTGAAATAGTCTCTAGAACTAGTTAGCTCCACAGCTCAAACATGATGTGTCTGTGGTCTCCACTTCAGCCAGAGACTTTTAACAGGGCACCTTTCCAGCAGGTAAGAAGTGGAATCATTCCCAGTCTTAATGTGAATCTTTGCAATGGTTCATCTTTAGCTTCTAGGTAATTGTACTTTCTCTTGCAGTGGCTTTTTATTTTTACTTTTTCAAATTTCATAGAGTTTTATCCCAAGCCTGTACAGATTGATATTCGGGTAACCAATCAAAGATTTGAAAAGACCCCCATAGAGTGATCTAGGACTCTTTCTCTATTTAGCTTCCTTCCTTTTGTTTTCTGGTACTAGGCTCCGTACATTTTAGCCACCTTGGAGCCCTGAGCACAGATCACTGCCTCCGTAATTAGCAAATCTGCTGGACAGTTCTTGAATTGACCCTCCCGTGCTGCACTCTGGAAATAGCATCCAGGCAAAAAAGCTTGCTTGATGGTTGAGACAAACTTGCTTGTTTCTCTTCAGCTAGGCAGTAGCCTTGTGCTGCTCACGTCCAATGTCTAAAAACTATCGTTTTGTAGATTTTGTCCAGTTCTATGTGTTACTAGTCTTTTTCCTAATAAGAGAGAAAATTTTACAGCAATTGCTTCTTTAAGGGCAACTCCTAGTGCCTGAATTTCAACCATGACTTTGCCATTTAGCAAATGCATGGCCTGGGACAAAGCATTTAACTTCTTGCCTCCATTTCCTCACCTATGAAAGGAAACAAATAATAGTACTGACAGGATCGTTGTGATGTAATCTGGCAGGATTATTGTGATGCAAATTGTTTATAAAATGTCTTGCATATTGCAAGCTCTGTGGGAGACAAGAATTGAGGCTTCAGTGGTGAACAAATACAGACACTGTCAAAACCAACATGGAACGTAGAGGCTGGTGAGATAGAGACATCAATTACATAGTTGTACAAACACACTGCCAGTAGAGACAATGCTATAGAGAAGCACCTTGTGCTATTAATGATCACTGTTTAAAATGTGTCCCTAACAAATTGATACTTCAGGTGAAATCCCTGACAAATTGACATTTGAGGTAAAATTTGATATAACAAACTACCTTGAGTCCCCTATTCTTTAAAACAGGTTACTGTAAACCACATTGCCTGTACTGGGTTTCAGCCAGCCATTCCCTGCAGTTTGAGAATTACTTTCAGTTTAATAAAATATAAAAAAGTTTTCTTCTTAAAATGTATATTTCCTCAACACACTTCAATAACATAAATGGTAAGATATCTACATTCAAACAGTATTCAATGCTTCAATTTTTTTTTTTTTGGTCTAAAAAAATCACCTGGCAGTTATATTGTGTACTTTCAATCTATGGACATTTATGTTACTACAGAAAGCTTTTAAGATCCCTTGGAAAAAATAATTTAGTATTTTTCTTCCAGATTGGAGGATACTTTTACACTGGTGGTTTATAACATGATCGTTCTTTGTAAAAGCCTATGTGCGTTGCCTGGAACTTACAACATGTTGCTAATTGCTGGTATTTGTTCCTGAGAATGTAAAGATAGAGTTAGTGATCCTTTTTATTATCCAACTTTGTTTTGAAAACTTTTCTACTTTTATGTACATTAAGACACTCAATTTTCACCAGTACAGACAGTATTACAATATGTGTTCTCTTGACCATATTTAGAGTTCTTTTAAGGGAAACTCTGGAAATATAATTGTTGGATTCATTACTGGAGTTAGGACATACACATTTTTACTCTATCACGAATGACGAGATTGCTCTCCAAAGGTTTTGTGTCAGTTTATGCTCCCACCAACAGTCTGCGGTTTCTTTTTTTCTCCATGCACCTGGTGCCACTTGTTACTGTCAATATTTGCCAACCTACTGGTTATGAAGTAATGTGTCATTTAAATTTGCACTTCTGTCAATTGGATACTAACTATTTGTAAAAGTTGCAAATACTTTCTACCAAAGAAAGCCCTTGTTTTAATCATAGAATGATATCTTCTTTTCATTTGTGAAAATGAAACATATTGAATTTTACTTATAATTTTTGTTTTTGGAGTCCTTTTAAAGATATTCATTTCTACCCAAGATCACAAAAAAATTTTTTTCTAAAATGTTCGTAATGTCACATCTGACATTTGCTTCTTGAATCTGCCTGGCATTGGTTTTACTTTACAGTGCAGTATGAATCTGATTTTATTTGTCACTGCATGACTAAGTATGCCAAAGTAACTGCTTGCTCAATCTCAGGGTGATCGCTACTGTGCCATGTCACCGTAAAGGCTCCTTTCTGTCCCATTGGTAATCTGTTTATCTTTGTGCACATCCCACATTGAAAAAAATTACTACTGCATTTTAGTGTCTTAGCATCAAGGTAGAAAGAGAAACCTATTAATTCAAAATTGTCCGAATTATGTTTGGTCCTCCACTTTCCACTTGATGTTAAGATCATCTTAGAGTGTCTATGTGTGAATATATATAAAATTTTATATTACATTGGTGAAATTTACATATTTTCAATGTTAGTCTTCACGTTTATGAGTGTGGTAAATATACTTTTTCAGGCCTTATTTATAGTCTTCAATAATGCTTTAAAATATTTCACATGAAGACATTATCCATTTGCATCGGAGTTTTTCCTAGGCTTATTATTTGTATGACTAATAAGATGCTCTTACCAATATAGTTTCTAATTATATTCTCTATCTGTATATGGAAATGTCACTAATTCTCATATATTAATCTTATCAGTACATTTTTATAATTTCTAATATTTATCTAATTATTCAATTTGATTATTCTATTGTCAGTGTTTGAGTAAAAACTATATAAATATTTGATAGATTTTTAAGTACAGAAAATTTGATTATTCACATGAAAATATTATAATAAAAAAATGTTGTCTCTCCTTTTCCAATAATTATTATTTTTCTTTTCCTTATTATATGACATTGACTAGTAACTAGTAGCGACCCACCTCTTGTAGAATATTGAATGGAAGGCATAATACTCTTTTTCTAAATTGAATAGGAAAGCTTTTAAAGAAATTCCCTGTGTTTCCTGGTTAGCTAAGTGTATTTATTATCTTTTGAAATGATCATATGCCTTTTTCTCTCATTTAAAAATTTTAATGTGAAATATTCCTTTGATATATTTATCTGATGTTCAATTATTGTTATGTTCCTGGAATATAATCTACTTAGTTTATTCTTTCATACATGTTTGAGTTATATACTAATACTTCAGCTCTTAAATGAGACTTAATTGTAAATTGTTCATTTTTTTCCCCAATTTTAATAAAGAGGCTTAGTCTGATAACACTTTTATTCTTCAATAATTTTTAAGATATAGAGATTATGGTTTCCTTAAATTCAGGAAAAAGCTAAGTTTTTTTAGTGAATAAAAGTTAAATCACTGTTTTGTTTTCATGAGAGTTGTTTCCTTATTTAGGTTTTCTGTTTTGATTAATCAGGAAAATTAATGTTTTCTCAAAGGTATTCTTGTTAACTGAAATTTTAAAGTTTACTGGCATCTGCATCCACAATATTTTCTTATAGTTAAAAAAACTATTGTTTGTGGTTTTTATGTCCTGATTCAAATTATTTGTGTCCTTTTTTTTCTTAAGCAGTCTTTCTAGAAGTTTGTCTGTTTTATGAGCAATTCCAGAGACTGGTGTACTTCTGTTAATTCCGACCTTTAATCAACAGCATACATGGATGATACACACTATGTATGCCAAGCTAATTTAATAATGGAGGCGGTAATAAGATGTCTATGTATTCATATATTATGCCCTCCTTTATCATTAAAACAATATTTATGTTTATATATTGGTGAAATTGATTTGTTGTTATAAATTAGATTAAAATCAATTCTAGAAGATGAATTATGGCGGCATTCCTATAATACATGATTGTGTAATTTTCGGTGCTCACGGTGAAGGGACGTGCTCACAAACTTTCGTTACTTTATCACCAGCACGAATGCAGTGCCTGTTGGAAAGAAGATCGATTGATTGATGATTGACGAATACATTTTAGGAACTGAGAAACTGTTATTTAAGAGTGAACCGTTAATTTTTGTTCTCGGGATATGGAATGGCAGTTAACGTTGCAGTGTCCCGGGGTTTTTAGAAAGCCTGAGTGCCTCCTGCTGATCATCTGATCTACGGTCACGGTTTCCCAGGGAGGAGCCAATATGAAGAGAGTAGAGAAAGAGGAGAAAGCTGCTGACAGTGAAGGTAGGTACCTACGTGCGTTCTCAGATGTTCCTAGGATTGTGCAGGCAGAATTAGTGGGAAATTAATTTTGTCCAAGCGTGCTGGAAGGATTTCAGAATTACTGTGAAAGCCTGCTGGAAGGACTCAAAAAGGCTCAGTGGTGGGAAGGAGTCAGAAGACTCGAAGGTGCAGATACTGAATGTGACAGATTCAAACACCTGGCACCTAGAGGGGAGGAATGGGAGATTCTAACATGAGTTGAAAAAGCTGAGCCCTGAAAGGTTTGATTTTGAAGACTGATGGCAACTTTATAGTTGAGCAGCTTGACGAGGAAGGCTTTGGCACCAACAGACCTTCCGACTGTATAAATACTTGGGGCATCATTTAACCTCGGGGAGGAAGCAGAAAGATAAAGGTTCAAAGATTTTACTTCCTGTGGAAATGGCAGTGTGGGAGTTTAGAGTCACTGTCTTCTAGTGTCATGTGGCTGGGGTGACACGGTGGCCCTCGCTGGGCCAGCCCCAGCCCCTCTGTCCTCCTGCCTGCTGTGAGTTAGCTGGCAGTTTTCAGCGGTCCCCCTACCCCGAGGGCACCCTCTGAGCTGCGGCTCCCTCGCCACACTCACCCTTTCTGTTCTGTTCATCCTCTGCGCATAACCCAAGAGCACCACAGTCTGTGAGTTCGGCTGTGCTTCCCTGTCCCAGGGGCCTCCAACTGGGGTCAGGCAGGAGCTGAGACTCTTCCCCTGCTTAGCTTTCATCCTCCAGGCCTGTCCTGCTTCTTCCTGAAAGAACAGCACTAAGATATCACTTGCACGGGGATCAGGCGCCGTTTCCCTCTTTCTGTCCCCAGGCTGGAGTGCAGGCCCACCTGACTCACTGCAGCCTCCACCTCCTGGGCTCAAGCCTCCCACCCCAGCCTCCTGAGTGGCTGGGATCACAGGTGCATGTCACCCAGCTAATTTTTGTATTTTCTTTTAGAGACTGGGTCTTGCTCTGTTGCCCAGGCTGTTCTCAAACTCTGGGGTTCGAGCCGTCTGCCAGGCTCAGCCTCCCAAAGTACTGGAATTACAACATGAGCTTTACCTGGCTATTTTTGTATTTTTGCAGAGAACTCCTGGGCTCAAGCAATCCTCCTGCCTTGGTCATTTGTTTTTAAATGAGCCTGTATTGCAGTGTAATTTTCAAGATAGTATGGAGGTTGCAAAAAAGTATGAAAAGTGCAAGTGTTTCCTTAGATAGCAACTACTGCTTAACAGTCAACACATCTGCTTCGCCCGTCCTCCCTTCCTCCCTTCCTCCCTTCCTCCTTCCCTCCCTCCCTCTCTTTCTTCCTTCTTTTAAATTAACCTTTAGGCCAGTTGCTGGTACTTGGCTATGGGGTTTGCACAACAGCTTTCTTTGATGTACATATAATAAGCAGCTATCACTTTGATGGAAGTTTCCTAGTTTAGAAACACCTATCTTTGGATTATAATGAAACAACACAGAGGATAAATAAGAAAACCTCAGGGAATCAAGACATGTGAAGCCCAGAGCTTTAAATAAATGAGGTTTATGGAACATTAAAAACAAATATATTGGACTTTCCATGGAGAATACTTTATCACTGGTTATACTGAAGATAAATATTAACAACACAAATAACATGCAAATACACACTCTTAGTATGCAAAACATTGATTTTATTGGACTTACAGCATTGATGTTGTAATGCTGGCATTCATTGATGTTTAATTTGTGGTGTAATATTGTCCCAACTGGTGCCTGCCTTTACACTATATAATACAAACAATTGTCAAAAGTGTCTTTGAGAAGCCTTATGGGGCATTTATTAAATTTATTGCGTTTTATAGAAAATAGAACCTGGTGAGACAGAACAAATATAACTTCTTTTTGTGTTCTTAAGCAAAACAGCTTTGCAGTACTTTCAGAAATTGTCTTATGCTCCTCAGTCCACCACACGTTTCGTCTAGAAAGGTTTCCAGCTTTCCTTCCTACTTCCCACCATAGACAAGGCTCTTCCTAAGAGAACTCCTTAGAAATTACTATTATTTTTAATAGTTTCAATTGTCAATTTTTTCTTTGCTTACAGTAGCCTTAAAATAGCAAATACCACGAGGAGTAAAGAGTAGGACTTTGGAAGAAGGGAAGATGCTTTATGTCTTAGTATCAATCACACTCTGTCTCAGACAATTTTTAAAATGAACTATTTACTAAAATTTAGTTCACTAATTTCAAAACAAATTCCAAAAAAAAAATTTTTTAAGTTCACTATTTAAAGGGAAACATTGCCTAGTAATCTCCCTCTGTTTCTTACTCAATTTGCCTTTATAGATCTGTATCATTATCTATATGCTTATGAATGAGGTCTGCTTAAAGTAAGGTAAATGTATATTCCGATTCAGCAGTTATGGATATTAAATTCCACTAAACAAAAAGGCTTTTTACCTAATGGAAACTTTATCACGCATTTAAACATATGCAAATCATTATTACCTCAAATTTAAATCACTGAGCTTATCTATATTTTGATTTAATTTACTTAATGTATTTATTTTTATTTTTTAAAGGCAAGATCTCACTCTGTTGCTTAGGCTGCAGTGCAGTGGCACAATCATGGCTCACTACAGCCTAGACCACCTGGGGCCAAGTGCTTCTTCCACCTCAGCCCTCAAAGTGTCTGGGACTACAGGCACATGCCACCATGCCTTGCTAAATTTTAATTTTTTTTTTTTTTTTTGGAGAGAGGGGGGCTTGCTTTTTTACTTGTGCTGTTGGTTAAATTATGGGTTCAAACCATCTTCCTGCCTGGGTCTCCCAAAGTGCTGGAATTACAGGTGTGAGCCCCTGATCGGCCTAATTTAACTTTAGAGACTACAGGGAACTTCGAGATTGTCTAGTACAAAATCTTTTAGAGATAATTACGGGCCTTACTATTCCTGGTAGTAAAGGAAATGATGCCAAAAATATGTTACATTTAACACAAAACATTATAAAATAATGTACATCCAAGTAATATAAAAGTTATAAAATAATATAGTAAGTAGAAAAATTAAAACTGAATAATTCATTGTAGACATTTAACAAGTTTGACATTAGGAATCTTAAAATGGATTTTTTTTTTGGTTTTCAAGCGTGAGATGTATCTTTTAAAGACATCTCTGTGTCCAAAGAGAACAGATTATGACACTATAGGCCCATAGTAATGTAAGAAATAGCTGAGTTGTTATATTGAGCTTTTCCTTTAATTTCTATATTTTACCATTAGCAGAGTTGAATAACTTTTTTCCTTAAGTTTATATTTCCTTTTTTAAAATATCCTATTTGTATCTGTGATGCTTAATTTTATGTGTCCACTGACTAGGCAATGGTGTCCAGTTATGGGGTCACACACCAGTCTAGCTGCTGCTGTGAGGGTATTTGTAAGATGTAATTGAGATTTAAATCCATATAATTTGAGTAAAGCTGAGAGCCTTCCATATCATGAGTGGATTTCATCCAATCTCTTGAAGGTCCTTAATGGAAAAAGACAGGTTTTCTGAAGAAGGGGTGATTCTGCTTCAAAATGCAACGCTGCCTAAGTTTCCAGCCTGCAAATACCAAATTCAAAGCTGCAGCACCAACTCCTCCCTGAGTCTCCAGCCCACCAGGCTGCTCTACAGATTTCGGATTTGTCAGCCTCTACAATTCGCAAATCAATTCCTTAAACTAAGCATTTATCTTTATATTGATGCAGATGGATAAATGACAGATAGCTATAGATTTCACTACACAGATCTAGATACATAAATGAAGGAGATCCGTCTCCTATCGGTTCAATGAATCTCCTATTGGTTTTGTTTCTCCAGAGAACCCTAAATAATATTCTTTGCTTACTTTTTAAAATTAGTATATTCACCTATTTCTTACTGAGAAAATTTACTTAATAAAATGATTAACCTTTTGAATGTCTCATGATGCAATTATTTTTCTCATCATGTGTGGTTTGCTTTTTTGTTTTCCAACAATAGAAATTCTTACATTTTTAGAAAGCATTTTATTTATTTTGGATTTGTTCCTGTACAGATATTCCCCATCATGAGATATAGACATATTTCTCCATACATTTTCTTCTAAGTATTGTTTAATTTGTTGCATTTAATTTAGTAATCTATGTGGAATTTACTTTGATATATGGTATAAATAAAAATGTATACTTTTACTTACATAGTTTATCAATTGTTTCAGCACCATTAAAAAAAATAACCTGCAGATTCGAAATGGTTGTTTTAGCTATGATTGCCAAATTTAGCTAATAAAAAGAAAGGATGGCCTGTTAAATTTGTGAAATTTTAAATTCATACAAAATAAATTTAATTAAATTTAAAATACATTTGTGAATTTTGAATTTTATATTAAAATGGATATTTTTAGTATAAGTATGTCCCATGCAATATTTGGGGCATATTTATACTAAAAACTTATTTAATATTTATTAGAAATTCATATTTAGGGCCAGGTGCAGTGGCTCATGCCTGTAATCTCAGCACTTTGGGAGGCCGAGGCAGGCAAATCACTTGAAGACAGGAGTTTGAGACAAGCCTGGCCAATATGGCAAAACCCCGTCTCTACAAAAAATTCAAAAATTAGCCAGGCTTGGTGGCGCACACCTGTAATCCCAGCTACTTGTGAGGCACAAGAATATCTTGAATCCAAGAGGAAGCGGTTGCAGCTGAGATCATGCCACTGCCCTCCAGCCTACGTGACCGAGCAAGACTCTATCTCAAGAAAAATTCATATTTAGCTGGACGAACTGGTCAGAAGTCATGTATTTTATCCGGTAACCTAACTTCAGCCATTATGAATTTTCTCCTGTGCTTTCTATGCATTCTAATGAGCCTTGAATCACAAAATTTGCTGATAATGGAGCAAATGTAGAAGGCACTAGAGATAAGAGAACCCAATTCTAGCTCACATCACTTCAGCCTCACCTAGAGCATTTAGTCACAGAAGCTGAAAATTTACTACTATTTAAGAGAGGCTAAGATGGTTTCCAATACTTGACAATAAAACCATTAAGTGACATAGAATAGATCATTTTCTTATATCTTAAATGAATATGTATTTTAGCTTATTTGAGAAGATATGGCTGAATTATTTCAGAAAATAATCACTTAAATATCTCTTGGATATAAATTGAATTTTTGATATATTTAGATTTAAATTAAGCACAGTATTGCCTCTGTGAATTCTGAAATCAGAGAAAATGCACAATAATGGAGAATTTAATATCACGGTAAATTTTCTGTTATTTTGGTTACTTGCCACCTTAAAACAGGGCAAGGGGACATCCTAAAACCTGACGTACAGAACATCATTTTCGGCGTGACTATACTTCAACAGAGATAGCCTTAACCACTTCATTGCACCTTTCCTGCCCCTTGGGGACACTTAATATTTTAAAACATAGCAATACAGTTGTTACCACCCCAGGGCTTCTCTTGTGGGCCAAGATAGATGAGGGAAGGTAACACTGAGCTGGGAGCTCAAGAAGCCATCATGCACTCGTCTACTTCTTGCACCATCTTCCCACAGTTACAAGGAAAAGTTAGTATTTGAATTCACCAACACTGCAGGATAAACTGAGCTGACAAACAATGCTAGACACAGGTAAAGCCTCAGCAGGAAAATGTGAATTTTTTAAGGTGGTTAAAAAAGAGTTTTCCTTGTTAGGAAGTTATAATTTCAGTGCAAGGACTAGAATTTTATTGACAGAATTAGCAAGAGGGATTTTAGCATGTTATGGTAACATACAATTCCACTGTGAAAAAATCCCAAATGCTTTTGGTCCCCCAGGTTATTAGAATGCAGTAACAACCAGTGTGTAATGCATTCTGCAGTATTACCCGCATGAAGGTTGGATGTTTCACAGAAACCTGCCATTATTGATCATTATGATTATTATAATTCATAATTTTTTTTAAAAAGCTCTCATTTTGCCAGGCTACATTTTCTTACCTAATTAGATTTATGTCCTCTCTTTCTCAACATATTGCAACTGATTTGTAATGATCACAATTCATAATTTAAAAATTTGATGGCAGATTGTATTTTCAAAAGCCTGCTGCAAGAGTACCTGCCATCCGAGGTACTGCTTTGTAATGTGACCTTGCCACTAACCCATGGAAAGACGAAGTCTGTCTCTGCACGTCCTGCATCTGTGTGGAATCTGCGACTGCTATGATGCAGTGAACATGCTGCTGCGTGGCTTCGAAGGATACGTCTTAAGGAGTCAAACCCTAGTATCTTCTCTCTGGACTGCTTCTCCTTGGGAAACTCTGCTTGGAACATGGTGTCCTTGCCATGAGAGGCCCGACTCACATGGAGAAGCCATCGGCAGGTGCTCTGGTCCACGGCCCCAGGAGAGATCTGCAGAGTCAGCCAGTGCCAACTGCCTGTAGTGTGGGTGCACCTGCCTGGACTGAGGCCGGCCTTGGAGGACTGAGTCCTGGCCAGCCTCCGTCTGCACCTGCATTTACAACCTCAGATGAGAACTGCAGCCAACCCAGATAACTATGAGAGATGATAACGAACTGTTCAAGTATCGTAAAGTTCGGAATGGTTTGCCAGCCACAGCAGATGGCTAAAACAGATGCTTACGGTGACCTAGAAGACAGTCCAGGAGCATGCATACCTGACTCACCCTTTCCAGCATCACCTTCCCCACTCCCCAGTCCCACTCCCTGAACATGGCCTTGCCCCCGGAGAAGCTGGCTAAACAATTTCAGGTAATTTCCTGTTAATCCCCCTTTTCCATTTCACTTCCTTTGTCAGTGTCATTGGAATAAATGATTTCACTTCTAACTTGGAAATAAATAGGGGTCTACTTTACAAATGCTCCTTTGTTTCCTGATTCCCCAATTTCCACCGCAACAGTAACACCCAGAGGAAGGCAGCCTTGGTCTTCAGAAGAACAGGATCATGCTGCTCTGCTTATCTGTGTTCCTAGCTCGGATTAGGAAAAATAAACAAACATAAAACACCTGGGGGTCAGCGGGGGATCCAGAGAATACTTTTCTGACATTGCTTTCCCTGTCTTGAAACTAGAAGACACAGCAATTAACTTTTTCTTTTGTAGATTCTTCAGAGAAAGTTTGGCAACCATTTTGCAGTGGGAAGAGTAAGTGTGGAAAATCTTTTAACAGCACACAAACTTTAGAGCTTATTGGAAACTTGCTACCTTAATAGCCTGCCCTTTTCTACTAGAAGTTCTTTCAATGTAGCATGACCATAAATCAGAAAAGTGAAATGAAATAATTCATATATCTATTTTATCACAATATAGCAAAGCTGCACAAGTAGCAATATCCTCAAGCAAAATGAGAAATAAAAATATATGCTTATATGAATTACTTGTGAAAATTAAAAGCTTTTAAAATATGTTTTTGCTTGTTTTTAATGGATAGTCAACAGTAGCTTGTGTATACTACTCAGTAGTAACATGGACAAGATCTGTGGAATGATCTTAAGAAGGAATCCAGGATTTGACAGCAGTAACTGACCAGACTGGCGACTTCAGGAATATGTGGATTCTTCATGGGTCAATGAGTAATTGACATTTTGAAATAGTAGGGTTAAATTAAAATATATTAAATACATTTAATTCTAATTTAACAAAACCACTGGATGCTTTGTAATAATGTATACTCACTTTTGAATATAGAAAATCCTTTTCACACTCTCACTTTTTTCTTTCTATTTATTTGTTTGTTTATTTTTGGCAGAGAATTGCTCTGTTGCCCAGGCTGGAGTTCAGTGGCCCCTCTCGGCTCACGGCAGCCTCCACCTCCCAGGTTCAACTGATTCTCCTGTCTCAGCCTCCCAAGTATGTGGGACTACAGTCAACCACCAGCAGGCCCCGCTAATTTTTGTATTTTCAGTAGAGGTGGAGTTTCACTATATTGGACAGGTTAGTCTCTAACTCCTGACCTCAATGACCCACCCACCTTGGCCTCCCCAAGCGCTAGGATTACAGGCATGAGTCACAGACCTGACCAGACTCTCATTTTTGTGTTGATAATCTCATCTGCACATTTATTGCTGTCAAATGCTGGATTCCCTCTTTTCCTTGGGGGAAACATCTTTTTTCTTTTTTCTTTTTCTTTTGTTTTAGACAGAGTCTCACGGTGACGCCCAGGCTGGAGTGCAGTGACACAATCTCAGTTCACCACAACCTCCGCCTCCCGGGTTCAAGCGATTCTAGTGCCTCAGCCTCCCAAGTAGCTGGGATTACAAGCATGCACCACCATGGCCAGCTAATTTTTTGTATTTTTAGTAGAGAGAGGGTTTTACTATGTTAGGAAGGTTGGTCTTGAACTCCTGGGATTACAGGTGTAAGCCATCACTCCCGGCCTGAGGCAGACATCTTAAGGAACCCCTTAAAACTATTTCCTGGAACCTAGAAAGCACTGTGAAATACTACCGCCATCTTCACAACAACAGACAGAACATAAACACAATGTGCTAAGTATCATCACTAATATTGGTGAAAAAAAAGACCAAATTCATCACAAGGCAATAAAAATAGATGCCAATGTGAAAGGATTCTAAGAGTTTTTTTTCTGCCTCAAGTGTTCAGATTATTTTATTTTGTTATATAAAAGAATTCCAAAGTTTCATGGTCATTTGATTGACATACATTCAAGATTATTCCATCATGCAATCTAATTATTCTCAGTAGAATGTGCTCTTAAAAATCTGTTCTCCTATACTGCATTGTAAAAGCCAAATTGAATTGACAATAAAATTATGTGCACGTCAAATTTGCTTCTTCATTGCCTGACAGAAACATGTTATCAGAAGTCTTACTCAAAATCCCATTTTTGTTTTTAATTACTTGTGAAGACCAAAGTATACGGATATGTCTTATATTAATTTAATCTTTCTTTTATTATAAAGATTTTGTAATAAAATATAAAATTAAGCTGAATTGACATACCTTTCTTCATAAGACATTTGGCATCAATGCAAGTAATTATTATACTCTTTTCCAGAATGTCTAGATAAATTGCAAAGTGAGCATAATTTATCAGAATGTTATTTTCCTTCAAGAAATGAAACAAAGAAGCACTGTAATCCATTCACCTTCCATTTGCCATTTGGTTCAGACACTTTGCCACATTATAAGCTCTGACAGGAAAATCACTATCTTTCTTATAAGGAAAAAAAATGAGGCAAGTCACCATATCATTAACTATATTTCAAAAAGGTAAATTATTAAAAAGGTCTGTCCCAGGAGATCACGGTATATGCATGTTTGTGCTTTCACAAGCACTATTACCCTTAGCTATAATTCATTTCTGAAGTACCAAAAACGTGATGTTTACCAGATTTAACCTTGTTCACTTTAGTGGTTGAAATGAATCCTTGAATACGTGCAAAAGAGACGAAAGCAGAAAAATAACAACATTAACAGACCCCATCTAGAGATTTGTGTGTACAGTCAATTGTGTTTATTAGCATAACTTTGAGAGGCTAAAATGTTATGCTTATTTATAAGAAACACTAGATGCACAAACAATAACATCACTGTATGTATAATGATGACAAATTAACACAAGTATATTTGAATTTGGAGTTAATTCATAGTGATCTACTGGAATTTGGAGCAAAGCACGTGAGTTTCAACAGGGTTTTGGCACTGTGACCTTAGACAACCTACCAGCACACGGGCAATCTTCCTGCCTCAGCCTCCCAAAGCACTGGGGCTGCAGCCATGAGCTACTGCACAGGGCACATCCCTCAGTTTAAATCCAAAGCCAGAAATAACGCAGCTTACTGAGGAATGCATGTTGAAAGCGGAGATAGGCTGAAAGCTAGTCTTCTTTCACCAAACTGCTAAATTGTGAATTCAAAGGAAAAGTTCTGGGCTGTGTGTGGTGGCTCATGCCTGTAATCCTAGCACTTTGGGAGGCCGAGGTAGGCAGATCACTTGAGGCCAGGAGTTGGAGACCAGCCTGGCCAACATGTGGAAACCCTGTCTCTACTAAAAATACAAAACTTAGCTGAGTGTGGTGGTGTGTGCCTGTAGTCCCAACTCCTCAGGAGGCTGAGGCAGGAGAATTGCTTGAACCTAGGAGGCAGAGGTTGCAGTGAGCTTGAATTGCACCACTGCACTGCAGCCTGGGTGATAGAGTGAGTAAGATTCCATCTCCAAAAAAAAAGGAAGAAAGCTCTGGAAGGAATTAAAAGTGATACTCCAGTGAGCACACCAATGATGATAAAGCAAAACAGTCTGATATGGAGGAATTTTTAGTGTCTGGATAGAAGATCAAATTAGCCAGAATATGCCCTTAAACTGAAGATTAATATGGAGCAAGGCCATAATTCTTTTCAGTTCCCTGAAGGCTGAGAGAGGTGAGGAAACTGCAAAAGAAAAGTTGCAAGCTAGGAGAAGTTAGTGCATAAGGCTTAAAGAAAGAAGCAGTCTTCCTTAAAGAAAAGGTGGAAGATGAACCACTAATTGCTGATATGTAAGCTGCAACAAGTTCTCCACAACCTATAGCTAAGATTATTAATGAAAGTGGCTACATGAAACAACTGATTTTCAGTGTAGATGAAGCAGCCTTCCATTGGAAAAACCACACGATCTAGGACTTTTATAGCTAGAGAGGAGAAGTTAATGCTTGGCTTCAAACTTCAAAGGGCAGGCTGACTCTCCCATTAGGGGATAATGCAGCTGGTGACTATAAGTTGAAGGCAATGCTTATTTACCACTCTAAAACTCCTGAGTCCTTTAAGGATTATGCTAAATCTCTGACCGTGCTTCTACTCTATCAATGGAAGAACAAAGCCTACATGACAACACATCTGTGTGCAGCATGGTTTACTCAATATTTTAAGCCCTCTGTTGAGACCTACTGCTCAATAAAAAGATTCCTTTCAAAATACTACTGCTTCCTGATAATGCACCTGATCACCCAAGACTCTAATGGAGAAAGTACAAGGAAATTAATTTTGCTTTCATGCCTGCTAACACATGGTCATTTCATAGCCCATGGATAAAGGAGTAATTTCAACTTTCAGGTCTTATTATTTAAGCAATACATTTCATGTGGCTATCCTTTCTAAAGCCAATGATTCCTCTGATGAATCTAGGCAAGGTAAATTGAAAACCTTCTGGAAATGATTCACCATTCTAGATGCCATTAAATACATTTATATTTCATGGGAGGTGTTCAAAATACCAATATTAACATGAGTCAGAAGAAGCTGATTTTAACCCTCATGGATAACTTTGAAAAGTTCAAGACTTCAGTGGAAGAAGTTACTGCAGATGTGGTGGAAATAGCAAAGGAACTAAAATTAAAAGCGAAGCCGGAAGATGTGACTGAGTTGCTTCAATCACATGATGGAACTTGAATGAGGACTTGCTTCTTATGGATGGACCAGGAAAGTAGTTTCTTATGATGGAATCTGCTCCCATGAATATGCTGTGAACATTGTTGAAATGATAACAAAGGATTTATAATATTTCATAACCTGATTGAAAAAGTAGTGGCAGAGTTTGAGAGGATTGATTCCAATTTTGAAAGAAGGTCTACAATGCTGCCTTGGGCAGAATGTCATCAAACAGAATTGCATGTTACAGAGAAATCTTGTGAAAGGAACAGTCAATAGATGTGGTAAACTTCATTGTTGTCTTACTTTAAGAAACTGCCACAGGAACCCCAGCCTTCAGCAACTGCCATCTTGATCTTTCAGCAGCCATCTACAGTGAAGCAAATTCCTCCACCAGCAAAAAGACTAGGACTCCCTGAAGTCTCCGGTAATCAGCATTTTTAAATAATAAAGTATTTTTTAATTTATGTACATTTTTTAGACATAATGCTCTTGCAAACTTAATAGAATGTACTGTAGTGTAAACATAACTTTTGTATGCACTGAGAAACCCAAAATTTGTATGAGTCACTTTATAGTGAGATTCACTTTATTTTGGTGGCCTAAAACCAATCCTGCAGTGTCTTTGAGGTATGGGTATGGCTCTACTTATAAATTCTCAGCCTGGGTGTCATGAATGCTATGCTCTACTACCCAGTTCTCTATTTTGGGATGGAAGTATGTTTCCTCTCAGCAATTCAGAAGGTTTTCCAGCAGTTGATCTCAGTGGCTGGTCCTTTCCTGGAATTTCCTTCACCTGAAGACAGTTGCCTTGCCCAAGAATGCATTTTTCCCTAAAGATAGGCCACCACAGAGGCAGGAATGAAAATGTCTGCTAGGACCCTTTGGGCTTTGAAATTGTTGGATTTTATACCTGGGAATAGTGTTCCGGTCACATACCAGGTGATGTAAATGCTGTCAACACTGAGTGAAGCCTAGAGTGGGAAGGTGCGGGCCAAGATGTAAGTGGCCCTGGGTCTTGGGTCATATGACCTTTTTATTCTGTCCATCAGCAGTAGCATTTCTGATAAGCCCCAATGAGAGAATCATAAGGCAGACCTCTAGGTTTCTGAAGCAAGGTCATGCCATCTTCAGGAGAGTATTATATACCAAGTAAAAAAGGAAGAAGCTGAAGCCCAGTTCAGATATGTTGGCTCAGTGTAGCTCTGCTTGTAAGTGTCCTGAGAGAGAATGAAGAGAGTAAATTCTCTAGTTCAACAGAGTTTTTGGTGATTTATCAGTTACTTTGTGTAGAAAAAGTAGTGTCCTTTATTTAGGATATGTATTGACACATGTGTACTGGAGGGAGGCCAGGATGTTTAATTGAAGGCAGGATGGATGGCTAGGGGATGGTCAGTTGATGGACTTATGGTTGCTATTGTCCTTGAATGGAATACCCATCAGAAAGGAGCATCACTAAACAACCTAGACAGAATTGCAGGGACAGTTCATGTGTGCCAGCTTTGTCATTACCCACTCTAGTGCCAATGTAGGGCAGAAGTGTGGAGAAGGTGGAGGGCAGCAGTGGAGGCTGTGTGTGGGCCAAGAGGAGAGGCTCCTTCTCAAGAAGCTTGATCTATCTACTGCTGCTGTGGAATGGCCCATGTGTCAGCAGGAAGTTAACCCTGAGCTTCCAAAAGAGCACCTCCCTCAAGAAGAATCAGATACCTGAAACTGACTACATTGCCCATCGCTAACATTCACAGTAATTTACACATTCTGAACAGGGGCTCCTCTTCTTTCACACCAGAGCTTCAATCAACACTATTATTTAAGGCTTTCAATAGTTTTTGATTCACCAATAATGAATCTACATGACTTCAATGCAAATAACTTACTTTGTAACAAAAGAAATACAGCAGTGGTTAAAAGATGAGATGTATTGGCCCTACTATGTACTGTACCATCCAGAGACTGCTGACCTAACAGTGACAGAAGAGCTACTGAAGGTGCAGCAACTGCACAGGGAGCACCGTCCTCCAGGTAAGTACACTTAACCTCCAGGTTAAATACACTTGATATGGTTTGGTTGTGTCCCTACCCAAATCTCACACTGAATACCTACCTGTTGTAGGAGGGACACGGTGGGAGGTAATTGAATCATGGAAGCAGGTCTTTCCTGTGCTGGTCCTGTGATAGTGAGGAAGTCTCATGAGATCTGATGGTTATTATAATAGGGTGTGTTCCTGCACAAGCTCTCTCTTTGCCCTCTGCCATCCATTTAAGACATGATTTGCTCCTAATCGCCTTCTGCCATGATTGTGGGGCCTCCCCACCCACGTGGAACTGTAAGTCCTATTAAACCTCTTTCTTTCGTAAGTTGCCCAGTCTTGGATATGTCTTTATCAGCAGCATGAAAATGAACTAATACAGCAAATTGGTACCAATAGAGTGAGGTGTTGCTGAAAAGATAACCAAAAAATGTGGAAGTGGCTTTGGAACTGGGTAACTGGCAGACATTGTCACAGTTTGGAGGGCTCAGAAGAAGACAGGAAAATGTGGGAAAGTTTGCAACTCTCCAGAGACTTGTTGAATGTCTTTGACCAAAAGCCTGATAGCGATATGGACAATAAGGTCCAGGCTGAGGTGGTCTTAGATGGAGATGAGGAACCTGTTGTAAACTGGAACAAAGGTGACTCTTGTTTTGTTTTAGCAAAGAGACTGGCAGTATTTTACTCCTGCCCTAGAGATTTGTGGAACTTTGAACTTGGGAGAGATGATTTAGGGTATCTGGCAGAAGAAATTGCTAAGCAGCAAAACATTCAAGATGTGACTTGGGTGCTATTAAAGGCATTTGGTTTTATAAGGGAAGCATAGCATAAAAGCTTGGAAAATTTGCAGCCTGACAATGTGATAGAAAAGAAAAACCCATTTTCTGAGGAGAAATTGAAGCCGGTTGCAGAAATTTACATAAGTAATGAGGAGCCGAATGTTAATCCCCAAGACAATGGGAAAAATGTCTACAGAACATGTCAGAGGTCTTCACAGTAGCCACCTACCATCAGAGGCCCAAAGGCCTAGGAGAAAATGGTTTTCTGGGCCATGCAAGGGTGCCTGTGCTGTGTGCAGTCTAGGGACTTGGTGCCCTGTGTCCCAGCTGCTCCAGTCATGACTAAAAGGGGCCAAAGTACAGCTCAGGCTCTTGCTTCAGAGGATGCAAGCCCCAAGTCTTTGCAACTTCCACGTGACATTGAGCCTGTGGGTACACAGAAGTCAAGAACTAAGGTTCGGGAACCTCCTTCCAGATTTCAGAAAACGTGTGGAAATGCCTTGGTACCCAGGCAAAAGTTTGCTGCAGGGGCAGGGCCCTCATGGAGAACCTCTGCTTGGGCAGTGCAGAAGGGAAATGTAGGGTCAGCACTCCCACACAGAGTCCCTACTGGGCCACCGCCTAGTGGAGCTATGAGAAGAGGGCCACTGCCCTCCAGAGCCCAGAATGGTAGATCCACTGACAGCTTGCACTGTGCACCTGGGAAAGTGACAGACACTCAACACCAGACTATGAAAGCAGTCAGGAGGGGGGCTATGCCCTGCAAAGCCACAGAGGTGGAGCTGCGCAAGACCATGCTGACCCACCTACTTGCATCAACATGACTTGGATGTGGGACATGGTGTCAAAGGAGATTATTTTGGAGCTTTAAGATTTGACTGCCCCTCTGGATTTTGAACTTGCATGGGCCTGTAGCCCCTTTGTTTTGGCCAATGTCTCTCATTTGGAATGGCTGTATTGACCCAGTGCCTGTTCTCCCAGTGTATCTAGGAACTAACTAACATGGTTTTGATTTTACGGGCTCATAGGCAGAAGAGACTTGCCTTGTCATGGATGAGACTTTGGACTGTGGACGTTTGAATTCATGCTGAAATGAGTTAAAACTCTGGGGGGCTGTCGGGAAGGCATGATTGGTTTTGAAATGTGAGGACATGAGATCTGGGAGTGGCCAAGGAGGAATGATATGGTTTGGCCAAATCTCATCTTGAATTTCCATGTGTTGGTGGGAGACAGCTGGTGGGAGGTAATTGAATCTTGGGGGCAGGTCTTTCTCGTGCAATCTCATGATAGTGAGTAAGTCTCATGAGATCTGATGGTTTTTATAATGGGGAGTTTTCCTGCACAAGCTCTTTTTGCCTGCTGCCATCCATGTAAGATGTGACTTGCTCCTCTCTGCCTTCTGTCATGATTGTGAGACTTCCCGGCCACATGGAACTGTAAGTCCAATTAAACTTCTTTCTTTTGTAAATTGCCAGTCCTGGGTATGTCTTCATCAGCAGTGAGAAAATGGACTAATACAGTACTCACTAAATTAATAACCATGTATGGGGCTGGGCCTCCAATTGGTAAACTCCCTCTGTCTGGGAGCCTAGGGGTGGAAAAGGAGGATCCAGTAGGTGTCAAACCCGTAGGTCACCCCCAGTAACCGATTTGTTGGCTTTGTGCTTTCTTGCTCTGCAACTCTGGGTCAGAAGTTCTGGCTCCTAAAAGGGATACTTCTGCAGAGGACATCTCAACAATTATATTATACATAAAGCTGCAACTGCCATCCAGAGAGTTTAGGCTCCTTGTACCAAAATAAGAACAAGAAGAATCACCTTCCTGGGGTGAGAGGATGTGGAGAATAACCCTCAATGTCACAAAGAGGTAGGTCTCCTGTTGTAGAGTGAAAGTAGACAGCGTACCTTCAGCATCCACTTTGGTATCTCTTAGAACCGGCTTATCCAATTTTGATTGTAAATGTACAAATACAGAAGCTATTCCATAATGACCAGAGCTTTGGACTTCTCAGTGAGGAAGATGTTGGTCATCTCTCTAAGAAAGGTGTCTAGACCAATGGAAGTGGTGGCTGAAGGTGAGAGAAATTTGGAATGACCAGCAGAAGAGAATGATGGTAAGCACCAGTTGCAGCCCATGAACAGGTATGGCTTGTTCCATTAACATCCCTCTTGTCAGTTGTTCCTAGGAAAAGAAACCTAGCAGAATCTTAAAGGAACAAATTACAGAATTTGTGTGAAGCAAGTGAATCCTGCCGTTGAATAGGTTGCTGTAGTGTAGCACTCAAGTGCTTTTTAAGATGAAAGGGTTTAACCCTACAGCTCCTGAGAAGGTTGTCAGCGGACAGATTTCGGCTGTGAACTCTCTCCAAGAATTTCCCTTAATTACAAAAAGCATCTTCACCTGCTCAAGATCATGCTGCTTCTTCTGACGGCAGCCACATGTAATGACTGAGTGCACTGGCAAAGGATCCAACTGACAGTAACAGGAGACACAAATTCCCAGGCAGACAGGATGGGTCCCCAGTGAAACCCAACCTTCAAGCCAAGGACAGTTCAGAGCCTGAAAACCAACCTGCTAGTTCCAGGTAGAATCCATAACTGGAATTGAGAACTTCCATTCCTGTCTTACCTACTCTCTCTTGATTAGTTCCTTTTGAATGATGCCTTATAACCCATTGAGTAGTGTTTTTTCCAAGGCCACTCATGGACCAATTAATGTGCGGTCCCCTATTCTAAGCCCGTTAAAAACCTCAGCCGCAGCCTCATAGATGGCCACCCACTTTCGGGTCCCCTCATGCAGCTGAAAGCTTTCCTTCTGCAACTCAATAAAATTCTTGTCTGCCTTACCCAGTCTCCAGTGTCTGCATACCTTATTCCTCCTGGTTGTGAGAGAAGAACTTGGAATTTGCCAAGTTGCAGGCAGCAGGAGTGAAAGAGCTATAACATTCCCATTTGCTGAGCTGCAGGTGGTGTGAGTGAAAGAGCTGTACCCTTCCCTCCTGCTCACTGAACAACAGAAGAGAATAAGCCACTGGGCACCACTCCTGCCCACTCACAGAGTTACAGGAGCAAAGAAGCCGCTGGACACCACTCCCTGCTACCTGCCAAATTACTGGAGCCACAACACAACGTCCTTGCCCCAATTCAGGCCACCTCTGAATGGCCGTTTCAGCTTGAGCAGTGCTCTGTGCCAGCTGAGGCCTGAGCTACCACTCAGTGTCTTTGCCTGCTCAATTCTTCTTTCTCTTTAACCCAAGTATTGGCCCTACAAGCGCTCACTAATGCAATTTGCATATGCAAAGCCTCAGTTTGCTAATCTGTTCATATGTATAATCCAATCTATATTTGGGTTGTGAGAATTAGATAAACTCATGGTTATAAAGCAGCATAACCAGTCCTTGATATAAATTATTTCCCTCTCTGCTTTGTTTTGCTACTGAATGCAAATAAACTAACACAGAAATTAAGTAAAAATTTTTCTATGCTAATCACACCTTTTCAAAGGTAGAAGATCAAAAACATCTTGGTCACATCTAATCGCAGTGGCAGGCTCTCCTGTGACCTCATGAAGTCACCTTGCAATAGATTTGACATGAGTTTGCTCATCTCACTCAAATTATTTACTCTATTTTGTTATTTATCTAACTTGCCCTGTTTGTTCTTACTAGAAATTTGTTATTTTGTGTTTGTACTGCTAATTTCAAAATACCCGATCTATTTCTTCATATATGCAAAGGATTTTTAAAAATCTAAATGACTTTTTTTCCACGAAGTCATTAATGAGATAAAGATATAAACACAAATCATAACATGAACTGGGTTTTTGCTATGTTGGAATTGAGGTGTTAATATTTGAAACTATAAAAGTTATATTAATTCATTTATAGTAATTCATTCTGGTTTATTATCGGAATGTTTTCCTTAAAAATAAATGTGTCTAAGATATTTAATGCCAAACTTCTTACTTAAAATATAGAAACACAAAAGCAAGGCACAGTTTGTGGCACATGTTAAAATCCTCATATGCAATTTTGATTGTATCTTCTCTGTGAAAGTAATTTGGTACATTTGGAAATAAATCCTCTACAAAATTCTTTATGTACTTATGAAGGTCGGTGATCTAATGGTCAGGATTTGGAGTGTGCAGTCCAAACATTTGCAACCCTACTTTCTATAATGTACTCAAATCACAGTTAGATCAGCAGGTGGTTTGTAAAATAACAAGAGATATTCAATTTTCTCTTTTATAAGTGAAATTTAAAAGTATACCAAATTGAGCAAATAAAACAGTCTATCATGAAAGGACCAGATTAACTGACTTAAATAACTCAATAAATATTTGTTAGAAATTTAAAACCAACCTAAAAAATGGAAAAATGGAAACAAAGTTCATGACAAAGAGCTCCAGGAAAAAAAGCAAAAAATAAAAATAATAAAATGAGAGCAAATGTAGAATATTAATGACAGAAGGTTTGGTTCTGAACACCTGTCTGCATCATACTACGCTAACTTTGTTCCTGGTAACGTCATCAAGCCTCCATTTATTCAAACCTAAAATGATGCTAATGAGTCCACGACCCATCTAGGTTTGTCCCTGAGCAAGTCTTTGAATTTTTCTCATGTGTAAAATAAGAAAATTGAATAAATAATCTTTTAGTTCAATGTTGTAGAAATCTAACATTTGTCTTTCCTGACTTACATTCTTGGTTTAAAATTACATGAATAAGAGATACAAAGTTACTTAGAAATAGTAAATACTACACAAAGCAAGTTAGTGATAGATATGTGCAAACTATTTTTTTAATCTATAAATAAATGAATAAAATAAAGCAATAAAGCATGATAATCCAGTCCTATAAAAAATAACTGTTAAGTAAAAAATCTATTAGTGTTCTTAAAAAAAAAAACACTCCATGACAATATAAAATATAACTAGCACATAAGAAACAATAACAGAAATTAAACAGGTCCTACTTACAGTGTCTTTGTGGTAATAACACAGAGAACAACTGTTCACATAAAGTTGACTTCAGGCTGGGAAGTAGATTATACAGGAAAGGTATTTTTAAAAGGGAAAGTCTGTTTAAAAAGTAATCAACAGAGACTGATTCCCAATAATTTCTATGTGGAGAGTGAAGAAATCACTGTGAAATTCTGGTCTACAATCTTTATTCAATTTTTTTCACCTTATTCACTGCTATCTATACAAATTAATTATTTTTAAAAATCTATTTTATGTCATTTATAAGGTAAACTCTTGTGTCATGAAGACAGTCTCTAAATACAGAGTTTTGAGGTTTTTGTCTTCCTCAACTCATATATTCCCTAAAAAATACCTACATATTATGGTTGGCATGGTGGCTCACATCTGTAATTCCAGCACTTTAGGAAGCTGAGGTGGGTGGATCACCTGATGTCAGGAGTTTGAGACCAGCCTGGCCAACATGGTGAAACTCCATCTCTACTAAAAATAAAAAAATTAGCCAGGCGTGGTGGTGGGCACCTGTAATCCCATCTACTCAGTATGCTGAGGCAGGAGAATCACTTGAACCTGGGAGGCGGAGGCTGCAGTGAGGTGAGATCGCGTCATTGCACTCCAGCCTGAGAAACAAGAGTAAAACTCCATCTCAAAACAAACAAACAAACAAACACCCTACATATTGTGCAGTTTCTGGTAAGAATTTCTTATTTGAAAACTAGTATGCTTACTTCATTTCTTTTCTTAATTGTTAATAATATGAATCTTAGATCTACTCGAGAATATTAAACAAAACTGATTTATATGAGCAATTTTATTCTCAAGTTGAAGGCTGCACATGAAGAAGGTAGAAATCCATCTAGGCAGTTTCTTCTTATTATTTCAGCACTGCTGGTATTTTGACATACTTTGCTGGCTACTGTTCTGATTTCCTCTACAAAGAGACCAAGAGAAATTGTAAAATCCTACATAGATGTTGTGAGCAGCTTCCTCTTAGGAATAACTATCTCAAAGAGAATAAAACAAAGGCAACCTTAAGCCCCCAAATAATGTCTGCTGCTGCAATGGCAGCGTTAGTGACTAATGGGCCTCTCGTCCTCTTCTGAGTCTGCATACCTATCAGCAGGGCAGGAAATTGCTGGAGGCTGACCACGTGCTGGGAAGAAGAAACCTGCAGGATTCAAATCAGAGACAATTAAAAAGGATGCAGTTCTATTGCAGCAAATCCCAGATGCAATGCTTTTATACTTGTCAAGTTTACTGATGTCCCAAATATAAACTTTTCCTCTCTTATTCTTCTAAAGGCACAAGGAATTTATTTTTAGAAAGAAGGCAATATATTTTCATAAAAAATGAACTATAATAAGGTGAACAAATATTTTCAAATGTTAAATACTAATCCTAAGATATTTAAAACCCTTCTGTCATATATTAGTGGATGATTTTTAGGAATCTAACATGCTAAGGTTTATATTTTTTAATTTCCTGTAACTAGTCATCATTTCAGTAATTTACAAAATTTTATACCATAGAACTAGCAGAAATCAATCATATAAATAATTTCTCCTGCTTCTGAAATAGTATCCCAGCAGATGTGAGGTTGCAGAGGTGCTGTATTTTGAATTACATATTAGACAGGAATCCTCTTTCTTAGCTGTAAATCATTTCAACATCATGTGTAATACAGGGAAAACAAACGTAACATATATTGTCTGTATCAGTAGTATCCATATAATTGATCATTTAAAAATCTGAGCTCAGTAGGAGATAAAGGCTGTAATGTAAAAAGCACACCAAATTCAAAACTAATACTTAATGCTAGGAATAACAAAAAGCAGCTCATATGAAAGAATTGCTTAGAAGAGGGGGAAAAACTGACTTCTCAAAAAAAGCAGACAAAGAAATAAAGAAATTCCCTTGGCTCTAGTATAAAATAAGTTCCCCTTGATAATTTATAAAAAAATGTGACTGTCAAGTAGGTTTGGCTACTAGTCACAGTTTACCCCCTTCCTACAAAAATAATGTAAAATGATAATTAAATTTAAATCTGTCTAGTGTTAGTAATGCAAAATGCTGCATTTGTAGTACCGAAAGACCACAAAGATTCTGTAGACTAGAAGAATCCATTTTAAATTATGTTTCATGAAAGATGAGTTTGTAATGGAAATTATGCAGCACTTACAGAAACAAACCAACATAGTAAAAGCAAAAGAGAAGATGTCACAAGAGTGGCTGCTGAAATAATATTAATAAAAATATAAAGTGAGTATTTTTAGAAAGCTTCATGAAACAGAGACGATATTCAAAGTGTAATGACGTAAGACACTATAGAACTGTATTCGATAAGTATACAGATCACCCTTGACATAACTAACTGTATTTTAGGAAAAGACTATTTGGGCCAGGTGCGGTGGATCCCGCCTCTAATCCCAACACTTTGGGAGGCCGAGGCGGGTGGATCTCGAGGTCAGGAGTTGGAGTCCAGGCTGGCCAGCACGGTGAAACCCTGTATCTACTAAAAATACAAAAATTAGTTGGTTATGGTGGCGCATGCCTATAGTCCCAGCTCCTCGGGAGACTGAGGCAGGAGAATCACTTGAACCCGGGAAGTGGAGGCTGCAGTGAGCTGAGATCACACCGCTGCACCCCAGGCTGGGTGACAGAGCGAGACTCCGTATTAAAAACAACAACAGCAACAGTAACTCTATTTTATATTTCACAGGGTAGCCTGCCAACAAGGATAAGATGTTTTGTATAATAAACACATAAAAAAAATAAAGACTGCATCCAACCAGCTAAGGACACAAACAAGCACCCTCTTGCATTCTCACCCAGGCCTGACTATCAAAGACTAGGTCTTCTGCCACTCCAGATGCCTGTCTGAGCTGACACCGCCTTGCAGTTGCTCTGATGAAAGCTTGGCATCTGCCACTGAGGGCCCTGCCCGCTCAAAGACTTCCTTGAAAGCCGAAGGACCCCCCAGCACAGACCAGGAAAACGTGTGTCTTCTTTGCTTCCCCTGGACTGATTGGTTAACCCATTCTCCTATCTGCTTTTCCTCTTGATGTTAAACATTACCTATTTGTTGTAAGATATTTAACCCATACCATTGACATTGATTAAGTCCACTATTACATTTGGTTTGCCTATTGACTGACCCGTGGAGTGGCTTGAGCCTGTGTGCTCACGCCTCTGACTAGCGAGTGACTGGGAAATAGTAAGGAGAATTCCCTCCTTGGAGCTCCATGAAGTACATGGCTTTTGTGACTGAAATAGCATCAGGAAAAGCCTGACCTGGTAGAAAGAAACAAACATGTGTGGACCTGGTTATTTCTCACCTGGCTCTGTTCATGACAGTAAGAAACAATAAAACTCGTATATGAGAAAATAAAATTGTAAAAGCCCTTCTAAAATAGAAAAAATATAATTATTGACAAAAGAAATTCTTTGGATTAATGAAACAACAAACTGATGAAAAATGAATGAGATAGATCTATCTGAGGAGCAACAGGGCGCAGCATAGAAAGTGATAAATATGAATGAGGCATGATGGGAAGTAGAGAATAAAATCTAAAATAAATTAGAAGAAGCATTTGAAGAGATATTGGCTTGGGATGTTTGAAAACAAACGCACACACACATGCACATGCACGCACACACGCTCACACGCATGCACATGCACACATAAATGCACGCACACACACATGCACATGAACACACACACAGGCACACACGCACATACACACACACACACACACACAAACACACTGATCTAGGAAGTTAAAAAATCCAAAGTGAGATCAATGGAAAGAAATCAGCACTTGGATGCATTGTACTAAAGATGTAGAACACAAAACACCAAGGAAATATCCCACGATAAATCAGAGAGACCGATTACCAACACAAAATGATGTTTAGGCAAACAGCTTATTTCTCAGCTGCAAAAGTTAAACTGATAGCAGCAGGATAGCTTCAACTGCTTAGATAAAAGTAATGATCAACTTCATGTTATACAGCCAGATGAACTATCTTTCAATATCAAGGAAAACTTAAAAACATATTAGGAGAAGGCCAGAACATTTACAAAAGGAACTTATACATTATAAGTTTCAGGAAGAAAACATCAGCTGGTATGAAAGGTGGAAAAGAAAATAAAGAATAGACACACACACACAAAAAAGATAAATGTATGGGTAAACCCAGACACTGATCGTATCCAGTAATTGTGGTAATGGGGTAGCTGTATTTTTACCATTAGAAACCTAAAGTATTATTAAACATTAGAGATTTTAAAAATCACTATTGATAAATGTTCACGTCATCAAGAATATATAGCAATTCTGAACTGTATACATCTTATATATAGCAATTCTAAAGTTGCATACATCTATTTGAATAATTTCTAAATGGAAAAATATCACCACCTAAAAAAGAAATCTTGCACATGGTTTGCAGTAATTAAAGATCAAGTAGAAAAAAAAGTATTAAAAAGAAGTTATTTCTGAGGAAAATCTGTGGGAGTCTATGAAACACTGGATGCAAATATTGAAGAATAAACATTCCTTTCATGTACACATTTAAAAAATGAGGAGCTCAGGCATGACTCCTATCTCAGTAAATATTAAATAATTAATATCATGCAGAAAATATTTTATGACTCTTGAAATCAGGTAAAAACATAAATTACAAAATATATATTTTAAAATGACATTTAGAATATTAACAAAAAAAGTAAATTTGACATTTCTGAGAGAAAATAATGCCAGAAATATGAAAATCTCAAATTAATTATTATTTGAACAGAATAATCATTAAAATACTAAGATAAAATTAGTACATGGAATGCAGTGAATGTCGCATTTAGAGGGAAATATGTAGCAAACTATTATATTAGAAAATAAATTCATCAAAATACAAAAATATAATAGATCCAACAGAAAAATGAACAAAAAAATGGAAGAGAAAAATCTCAAAGATTTAAAAATGTGTGAATAAAACATAATAATATATTTACATAATAAAACATGTACAACCTCAGTATTAAAATCACAATTAAACAACCATTTTATACCAAAAATTAAGTTTGGATTCAAACTACACATTTGTAGCAAGAGTGTAAATTGCTGTCATTGCTATGAGCCTTTGATCTTCCACTCCATATGTACAGTCCATTCTTGTCTATCCTTCTCTGAATGCAGCAAAGCTGACTTTAATGGCCTACATTGCGGGTGTCCCTTGCCCCCTGTACCCAGTTGGGTTTGGCAGATGGAGTAAGACTTTTTAGATCTTCAGTAAAGAAACAGATGGCTTTGTGAAACTGTTAACCAAAATCAGGCAGAACAAGAATTAATTACATGGTACTGAATGCACTGATAATGAAGAATTATAGGCTTTCATGACTTTTTGAAAATTTGAAACATTGCTGGTTCATGTAATGTTTTGTTTTCCAAATTTAAGAAAACTTTTAAAAAGCTTTTTATAGTTACTGGAAATTTGATAAAGTATATTTTTATGAGTAAAAATTCAGACACTTTTTCTTTCTACTTGATCCCTTTCTAATATGGAAACTTGCGAATATTCTTACTCTTATGGCATTGTAGTTATTTTCATAAGTTCAGTAAGAATCTGCTCTTTTTCTAAGAGGATGCAACTGGAAATATTGGTTATATCACTAAAGCTTTTCTTGGATGTAACATTTGAAAATGCACATAGATGTATCTATAGGTACTGCAGATGAAGTCTGAAGTCGGCTTTAGTTTGACTTCCTAGTTATGAAGGTTCTAAAAGTCTAATCTGAGATTCCTCATCAAAAGTTCTAGCGAAAGCAAAGTTTACAAAGTGCCTATATGGTCACTCACAATTCTTGGTGCACTTACATAATCAGGCAAAGTTTAGCAAGACTGGAACTGTTTTGCAAAGAAACTTGTCTTACTCTGATTATTTTTGGTAGAAATGGGTGTAACTGTAAAAGGAAGAATGTTATGAAGAAAACTATAGTCAACCTTTCATTATTTTACCCTGTTCCTTGTTTTTAGGTTTTTATTATATACAGGGAGACTGGACTGGATCCCGAGTTCTAGGTTTCACTAATATCTGGCCACAACTCTCCAAGTAAGAAGAACTGCTTCGTTCCTGAAGGCCTCTAAGCTGGAGCTGGACAACTCGATGTAAGTTTTTAGGAACAAATCTCCTGCTTGATGTGTGGGCTACACAGACAGTTCACCAAAATGTCCTCTGCCATTGCCAGGAAACTTCAGTCTGAAAACCAGGAAAAGTGGCTGACGACTTCACTCTGTGACCAGCTTTTCCCAAGACCTGGGAACAAGACTCCAGGTCACAGTGAGAGCCTGGCCCTCTTAACTTCACCTTGCTTATGCAGGGCTTTTTTGCTTGGCAGGATACTGCTGTAGGTAGAATTCCACAATCAGGAGCTTCTGTGGTTGACCTGAGGAAGTATTGGGTCCGTCACATCAAACCCAAGTCTTTACGTGACTTAAGGGGTCCTTTAGTCCACATAGTGGGTAATTTTAGCAACATCCATAAAACAACTATGTTCAAATGTTGTAAGGGGCCCGTTTTATAGAGTAAATTTCTAGATCCAATTGTTCTCACTTCCTGCTTTAGTTTGAGTCATGGGATACTAGATAATTGAACTGCTACGTATCAGCTGAGCAGAGAGGAGGACTCTGTGCAGCTGCTGGCGTTTCCTGTTGCACATGCATAAATACACGGGATTATGGAGACTGCACTGCAAGAATGAATGAGCAATCTCCCTGGTTAAAATGAGTAGGTTCCCCCTCTGGCTTATTCTTTGGCTTATTTGATTTCAGTTAATTGGGTTCGTGGGAACCCTGACTAAGGGGCATACTCTGAAACCTTAGTTTTACCTTCCGAGAGTCATAATGGCATCTCCCCGGTATTCTGTATTCACTTAAAAAGTCTTAAATGTCTACACGCAGCCATCTGCTGAACACCAAATGGTCTCTCTCTGGCTGAAATGATGAAACTTCCAAAAACTGCATGATAACGAGGACACCATCATTTATGAAGAATGTGTTGATGCTAAAACCCTGAAGCGCTGGTGACTGAGAGTAGCACTGATGCCCTAAGTTTTCACACTCTCGCTCAGTGAGAGCGTTTGGGCTGAACTCCTGCACTAGGTCTAACAGACCAAACCGGAATGGAGTTACTCATGCAGACACTGCGGCTTCAACAGGCCAAAGCTAAGTTGTTCTTCTGACTTTCCAAGAAAACAGAAGTGAGAGAGATAATATGGACAGGTCAGTTTTAGCCAGAAGGATAAGGAAGTCCCCTTAGCCTTAACCTTTATAATGAAGGTGACCTTGAAATGACCAATCCACATTGTGTTTCATGTTTCTGCTTTCGTCAGCCCTTTTCTGTTTGTAAAGCCAAACTCCTCACTCAGCTCATCAGAACACTCATTCTATTTTCTAGAATGAGGTGTTGCCTGATTCTAGAACTGCACGTAAAAGCCAACTAAATATTTAAACTAAATGTGTTGTAATTTTCTCTTTTGACCAATGGGTACACAATTCAGGGCCAGGATGTGGTTATTTCTAGGTCGCTGCAGAAGTATATGATGTGGTAGCGGCACGGGAGGGCTCCAAGCCACTGTAATGCTCCAGTTTGAAAGCTGGATAGTGGGGATGGGGGCATTTATTTTATTCTACATCAAACTCAATATGTACATTAAAAATGACCTTGTTTTACATATGATTTACCTTATTGTAAAGCCTATTTGTGTTGTTATTTAAAATCCAATTCTATCACATATTTTTAACATAAATGATTCTATTAAGCACTGCATGGGCTCAGTTCTGATGTGTTCAATATATGTGGCTAGAAAAAAAATTACAGATAATTTTTAAAGATACTTTGTTTTGTAGCAGAAATAACCCTAAAGAGATATAAAATTCTGGACAAAATAAAGTACTGAAATTATATACTGACTCATATTTTACCCTTTGCACATTCTAGTACCATTCAAAATGTAATTGGCATAATTAATGAACAATCTGACAGTAGCAGTTTCAGCAGTAAAAGGAAATGGTTTCATGCACTCCCTCAGAGCTCTGAGAACTCTGTAAAAATGCTGCTTGCAGTGGGGAGAGATGAATGACCTCTGGCCTTACCTAATGTTTGCACTTGATTGCTTTATAAAAATTATGCCTTTGAGAAAGGCTTGAGGTGGTTATAAAACTGTAACCAATCCCAGAGAATTCTAAAATTAAAGCATAATCCACTGCAGAAGCATAATTAAATTAGTGATAAACCATAGCTATGTAAATCTCTACAGGAAGTGGCTTCCAAAGGCTGATTAAAAAAATAATCCTGCTTATATGTTCTCCTACTTCAAAATTTTACTAGTGTAGGTTTCTTAACTTCACCGTTGCAGAAAACAATGTGATTCACTTTGAGGTGAGGAAGTGCTCCTCTAGTTAAAGTCCGCCCTTGGAGATGGGGACCTTGGGCATACGGGGAGCAGATATACAAAAAGCAAATGGCAGCCAGTTGCAGCTATCATACCTTCAAAAAGGAATTGGAAGGAAATCTTAGCTATTCACTTGCAATTTGTATACATTTTCTGAGCTGAAAGTGAACTATGTCTTCCCTTCTCTCTTATAGAAGTAAAATTTTTTATTATTACTGCTCACTGCAGCCTCAGTCCCCCGGGGTTCAAACAATCCTCCCACCTCAGCCTCTCAAGAGAGTGGGACGTTAGTCGTGTGCCACCATACCCTGCTAATTTTTGTATTTTTTTCTAGAGACAGGGTTTAACCATGTTGCCCAGACTGGTCTTGAACTCCTGAGCTCAAATGATCTCCCTGCCTTGGCCTCCCAATGTGCTAGGAATACAGGCGTGAGCCATGGTGCCCAGCCAGAAGTCAAATTTCTTTAAAAAAGCATTATTATCAATGGATAGCATTATCAATGCTCCTTTCTTTTGAAAAATAATGGTTTCCAATACTATTATTATTTTATCTTGTGTCTTGACTGTGCCTTTTCTTAGTTGTGGAACTTTTGGCTACACACTTAACCTCTCTAAGCTTGTTTCTTCCTCAGACAAATATTAATAATGTCTAATTTACAAGAATTGTATGGTTCAATGTACAGGAAGCCGTTTGATGTTTCTCAAGTCACACCTGTGGGCAAATTGAGGGGGTTGAGAGTTGAGGTGTTATTATCAATATACGTATCTCAAGTGATTTGCTAAATGTTTGAAAGTATTGAGTGGTAACACACCAAGTAGCTCCTGGGACATGTACAATCAGAGTTAATGGATCTTAACTCTAAGAACTCTCCCTTGAGTAATTCTCAGCTTGTTTCCACATCTTTGTGTACTGATTCTAACAGACTCAGGCTCTCTGAGACTCATTTCATAATTCCTAGAAGCTGAGTCTAACTGAAACACCTTGGTCATAAAACCCAGTGGCATGGGATCATTTATATAAGCTTAAGCTCCGGATGTTTAAACCTAAAGGTGGGAAGGAAAATGGAAGTGGGATTATGGGTTGAGTACTAAACAGTGACTGTAAATACTTAGCAGCTGCTCAGAAAATATTTGTGGCTCTTTCTCACTTGTTATAATTACTCAGTGAGTTTTGCATTTTGTGTCATAGATATCTATTGCTTTCTGAATTCAGTAGAAATTGGAAGGAGTTTACTAAAGTTCCAAATCATATTGGGTCCATTTACCTAATACGTTGATATTGGGCTAATCTATTGTATGGTGATATTGTTACTTTCTTGCTAATACTTAGATAACAAGAGGTTCTCTCATATAGCATTGTGATGTAAAATGCTTTTTTAGAAACACAAAGCAATATTCAAGGTTAAGAGTTACTGTTGTTAGCAATAGATGCTATGGAAAATGTAAAATATAGAAAGAAAAATCTCTGACCTCTGGGAAATAAGTAATGAAGTTAAACTAGAATCCAAGAGTTTAGACTTTCTGTCCAGTGATTTCTCCTAAACCATACTATTCCAAGATAACGAAAAACTATTAAAATAATTAAACAAGACTTGCCATATGATATGTAGGGAAGAAAATATGACTTCCATTTTCAGTTTCTAAATGTCTTCTAGTTAAATTATGTATGGAATAGACATTGAAAACTGCTAAAATATTGAGTCATTTAATAATAACACAGAAAGTAAAGCAGTGTAGTGATACCTAATGCTTCTGAATTATTATTGTCTTCAAATAAATATTTTCAAGTTTTACTAATAGTTTTCTAAACAATCATTGCCCCTTTATTGTCTATGATATGACTATATCAAGAATATATAACAGTTTAATGAGATAATAGTTGTCATGACCAGTGGTGACATGGTTTGGTTTTATGTCCCCACCCAAATCTCATGTCAGGTTGTAATCCCCTTGTGTTAGGGGAGCAGCCTGGAGGAAGGTGATTGGATCAAGGGGACAGATGTCCCCCTTGACGTTCTGGTGATAGTGCGTAAGTTCTCTTGAGATCGGTTAGCATAAAAGTGAGTGGCACCTCCCCCTCCACGTCTCTCTCTCTGGCTCTGCCATGGTAAGATGTGTTTGCTCCCCCTTCTGCCATGATTGTAACTTTCCTGAGGCCTCCCAGTCATGCTTCTGTACAGCCTGTGGAAATGAGTCAATTAAACCTCTTCTCTTCATAAATTACCCAGTCTCATGTCATTCTTTATAGCAGTATGAGAATGGACTAACATAGAATGGTTCATAATTTATGGTGAGCAGAGTCATAAAATGTAACATCAATTATTTAGGTTTTCTAAAACTCTGATACCTATGGATATAATTGTATTCGTATTGTAGAACTGAACAGTAAACTGGTTTTGTAATGGCCAACAATGCATACAAGTACATATCACTTTAAAAAAATCAAGTTTCAGATGTTAGAAAGAAAATAAATCAAAGGAAAAAAGATAGGAACAAACTCAGGTATATCAGTAAGATCAGTTACAAGAATCAGCAACATGTTTTAAGTTAAATAGATATTTTCATTCATTATTTAATCAAAGGAACACAAGAGAAATTGGCTGTGTATTTGTTTGCTTTTCTTTCGGTTATACCCACATTTGTGTTAAGTGCTGTATTTGGTGTTGGCAATGAAAAAGTAAGTAAGCCATACTCTGTGCCTTCTTCCGTTATGATAAAACAGGCAAAGGGAGGCGTGAGGAGTGCGCCAGTCAGTTTCCCATCTTCTGCTAAGAAATCGAAGATTCCATATCTGCCCTTATTACTTTGTCTGAAATTTTCACTACCGTGTAACAGAAGCGGTGAAAGGAGACATTCTTTGATTATTCCTGCCCTTGGGGAATAAAGCTTCACTCTTGAGTTAATACTACATAGCTTTTAGCCATTCCCTTCTGCTCTTATCATATACAGATGTTTTACCATAAATAGATGTTTTGTCATAAATTTTATCATAACAAATTTTATCATTAGTAGATGTTCAATTTTATTCAATGCTTAGTTATCTAATGAAATAATCTCAAGACCAGGTACTGATATGTGTATTGATATGGCAGATTACATTATTGGTTTTTGAATGTTAAATCAACTTTAGTTCATGAGTAAACCCTACTTGATCATGCTGTACCATAATTTCTATATATTGCTGGATTTGATTTGCTAAAATTTCTTAAGGATTTTTCTTTCTATGCTCACTATAGATATTGGTCTGTAGTTTTCTCTTTTTGTAATGTCTTTTTCTGGTTTTGTATAAGATTGATACCAGCCTTTTAAAATAACTTGGAGAGAGTTCTATATCTCTTATTTTCTGAAAGAGATTGTGCAAAATAATATTTATTTCAGAACTTTCCAGAAAAGTCTCGGCCCAGAATGTAATGTGTGGAGAAGTTTTGAACTAAGAATTTAATTGTTTCAACGGGTTTATGGTTATTCAAGTTATCTATTATTTTTAAAGTAAGCTTTGATTGTTTGTATATTAGCTTTTAAAAAAACTTACTTTCATCTAAGTTATCAAATTTGGTAGCATACAGTTGTTTTCCTAATATTTCCTTATTACTTTTGAATACAGTCTGTCTCATTCCTGTCGTAAGCAATGTGTGACTTCTCTCTCTTATTCTCTGTCAATCTAGCTGGAGGTTTATAATTTTCTTGATCTTTTCAAAGAACTGGGTTTTGAATTTGTTGATGTTCTCTTTTGTTCTAATCTTTTCCTATTTTAAAGTTTTATTGATGTCTGCCCTTATTATTATTATTATTATTGCTGCTTTTTTAGTTTAATTTGATCTTGCCTTTCAAATTTCTTAGCATGAATGATTAGATCATGAGTTGGAGCCCTTTCTTCTTTATTAATATACATATTTCATGCTAAAATTACCAAGTAATGCTTTATTTAGCTGAGGCCCACAAAGTTTGATATGCTTGTGTTACATTCAATTCAAAACATTTTGCAATTTTCTTTCTGATTTCTTTTTATCAGCAAATTATTTAAGGTGAACTAATTTCAAATATTTGCTGTATTCTTCTCTGCTACTGATTTCTAGTTTTAGTTCCATTTGGTTTGAAATCATACTTTGTGTGATATTTAATTATTTTAATTGTATTAAAATTTAATTTATAAAACCATATGTGATCTAGTTTGGAGAATTTTCTATGTGTGCTTTAAAAGAACGTGCATTCTCTTACTCTAAAACTGATTACACAATTGGAAGAAAAACACTCCTTAGCAAATGCAAAAGAACAGAAATCATAACAGTCTCTCAGACCACCATACAACACATTAGACTTCAGATTAAGAAACTCACTCAAAACTGCACAACTATATGGAAATTAAAAACCTGCTCCTGAATGACTTCTGAGTAAATGATGGAATTAAGGCAAAAATCAAGAAGTTCTTTGAAATCAATGAGAACAAAGCCACAACATACTAGAATCTCTGTAATGAAGCTAAAGCAGTGATAAGAGGGAAATTTATAGCACTAAATGCCTACATCAAAAGCTAGAAAGATCTCTGGCCAGGCGTGGTCACACATGCCTGTAATCCCAGCACTTTGGGAGGCCAAGGTGGGCGGACCATTGCAGTTGGGAGATTGAGACAATCCTGACTAACATGGTGAAACCCATCTCTACTAAAAATACAAAAGCTTAGCGGGGCATGGTGGCATGTGCCTGTGGTCCCAGCTACTTGGGAGGAGGCCGAGGCAGGAGAATTGCTTGAACCCAGGAGGTGGAGGTTGCAGTGAGCCAACACTATGCCATTGCACTCCAGCCTAGGTGACAGAGCGAGACTCTATCTCAAAGAAAAAAAAACAAGAAAGATTTCAAATCATCACCCTAACATTACAACTAAAAGAACTAGAGAACCAAGAGCAAACAAACCCCAAAGCTAGCAAAAGATGAAAAATAACCAAGCTCAGAGAAGAACTAAAGAGAGTCAGAGACATGAAAAACCCTTCAGAAAACCAACAAATCCAGCAGCTGATTATTTGAAAAAAATCCACAAAATAGACCATTAGCTAGACTAATAAAGAAGTAAAGATAAAAGATTCAAATAAACATAATCAGAAATGATAAGGGGGATACCACCACTGACCCTGCAGAAATACAAACAACTATCAGAAAATACTATAAACATCTCTATGCAAATAAACTGGAAAATCTAGAAGAAATGGATAATTTCCTGGAAATGTACACCCTCTCAAGACTGAACTGGGAAGAAGTGTAATCCCTGAATAGACCAATAACAAGTTCTAAAATTGAGGTAGTAATAAATAACCTACCAACCAAAAAAAAAAAAAAAAAAAGCCCAGGTTCAAATGGATTTACAGCTGAATTCTACCTGAGGTACAAAGAGAGGCTGGAAACATTTCTTCTGAAACTATTCCAAACAGCTGGAAAGCTGGCAGAGATACAACAAAACAAAACAATTTCTGTCCAGTATCTCTGATGAACATCGATACTAAAATCCTCAATAAAATACTGGCAAACTGAATCCAGCAGCACATCAAAAAGCTCATAGACCAACATCAAGTTGGCTCCATCCCCAGGATGCAAGGCTGGTTCAACACGCACAAATTAGTAAATGTAATTCATCACATAAACAGAACTAAAGACAAAAACCATATGTTCATCTCAATAGAGGCAGGAAAGGCCTTTAATAAGGTTCAACATTCCTTCATGTTAAAAATTCTCAATAAACTAGGTATTGACAGAATATAACTCAAAATAATAAGAGCCAAGACAAGGATGTTGTCTTTGAAGACTCTGATTCCACAGTGTATTGGAAGTGCTGACTTCCAATAGGATATTCAAATAGGAAGAGAGGAAGTCAAATTGTCTTTGGTTTCAGATGGCATGATCCTGTATCTAGAAAACCCCATCGATTCAGGTCAAAAGCTTCTTAATCTGCTAAGTAACTTCAGCAAAGTCTCAGGATTCAAGATCAGGCTTATGCCACCTCCCAGGCAGGAGTGCAGCGGCATGATCTCGGCTCACGGCGGCCTTGACCTCCCTGTCTCCTTGATAATGAGAACACATGGACACAGGGAGGGGAACACACACGGAGGCCTGTTGGGGAGGGCAGTGAGAAGGGAGAGCATTAGGGAAAAGAGCTAATGCATGCTGGGCTTAAATATCTAGGTGATGGGTTGATAGATACAGCAAATCATCATGACAGACGTTTACCTATGTAACAAACCTGCACATGGACCCCAGAACTCAAAAAAAAATTGAAAATTTAAAAAAGAATGTTTATTCTGTTCTTGTTTGCATTGGTCCACAGGGTGGTTCTCACCTTCTCTTTGTTACTTTTTTCTACCTGTTCTATCAATATCCAAGAGGGTACTGTTGATGTGTCTACTGATATTTGTGGATTTGACTATTTCTCTGCTCATTTCTTTTAGGTTTTTAAGAACTGTCTTTTTGAAGCTCTGTAATTAAGTTAGCAGATTCGTAAGGTTATTAAATCTTCTTGATGAATGGGCCCCTTTCTGGTTATATAATTCCCATCTTTTTTCTTGAAAAATATATTTTCTCAAAGATTACTTTGTTTTATATAAATATAACTATTAGAATCTTTTATGATTAAAGCTTACATTATTTTTTCCAACCTTTAGTTTTCATGTCTACGTCTTTATATTAAAATCAGTATCTCTTAAACAGTATATGTACTTTAATCCAGTCTGACAATACTGACATTAAATTGTTGTGTTTAGATCATTTGAACTTAATGTAATTATTGATGTTATTGGCTATCAATAATCTACCATCTCATTATTTTCCACCTGCCTCATGTGTCCTTCATTTCTATTTCCCGCTTCTCTGTCTTTCTTTGGAACTGAGCATTTTTCATCCTCCATTTTATCTTAGTGGTTGCTTATCAGTTTTACATCAGTTGTTGCGTTAGTGTTTATAATATGTACCTTGACATCACAGTGTACCTTCAACAAGTGTTATACTACTTTATACATAGCATAAGAGTATTACAGCAATATATTTCCATTTCCAATCATTCTCTTTGGTCTTTTTGTCATATGTTTTATTTCTACCTGTTATATATTTCCAAAATCTTGTTTTTCTTTCTGTTATTATCAATTATCTTTTTACATTTACTCCCAATTTTTCTATTTCTTGTGTTCTTTATTTGTGTTAATCTAAATTTTTATCATATATCATATTCTTTGTCTAAAGAATGTCCTTTTAAATTCTTTTCTTTTCTTTTTGAGACAGAGTCTCACTCTGTTATCTAGGCTGGAGAGCAGTGGCACGATCTCGGCTCACTGCGACTTCTGCCTCCTGGGTTCAAGTGATTCTCCCGTCTCAGCCTTTGGAGTAAAGGTCAGCCCGCCTCAGGGTCCCAAAGTTCTGGGATTACAGGTGTGAGCCATTGCGCCTGGCCTGCCCTTTAAAATTCTTGCATTCAGGGCTGCTGGCAGTGAGTTCTTTCAGCCTCTGTTTGTGGGAAAAAAAGTGTTATTTCACCTTCATTTTTGAAAGGCCCTTTCAGTGGATAAGGAGTTCTGGATTTATATTTGTTTTTCTGTCAATACTTTACAGATATCACTATAATCTTCTGGCATGCATAATTTCTGACAAGAAAGTCTTTGTTCTCTTCAAATATGTCTTCTGCCCAGTTCTTTAAGAATTTATGAGAATTTAAGCTTTTAAAAATATCTGCTTCAATGGCAGTTGCCAATTCCTCCCATAGTCTGCCAAATGTAAAACAATTTGCATTTTCCATCTCTTCTTAAATAAGCTTGTCACTCTTCAGAATGTAGCTCAACTGGTTGTCTTGTGAATTTTGCTATCTAATATGTTCAACAAAAAGTTCTAATTTTAGTATTATCTAGTAATCTCTCATTGTTAGGGTGGAAAAAATGTTCTCCTGCAGCTTTTTACATCCCTACTATAAGGAAAACCCCAGTTCCTGTTTAAATCTTTGTGCCTTTTAAATCTGCACAATCATAAGTAAGACAAGGATCCTGACTATGAGTGAGGAGGCTTCTGATGGCATAAAAAATTTTAAGAGTTTGAAAAAGATGGGACATTGCTATTATAGACAAAGGAAGAAAAACACTAGAGAAATATGAAAATCTGTCAAACTGGAGCAATGTGTTTGATGTGAGTATTGTAAATTTGCCATGACATTGATTTATATCATTTTGAAATTTTCTCCACATTGCTCTGTTTTAAAGAGGAAGTAGAAAGAATTAAAGTAGTTGGGAGCAAAGGGTTCATTCAGGTATGAAGCTGTTTGAGTCCAGTTTTCTAGAACAATCAGGTAAAAAAATTTGAATATACTGATTGAATTAACGTAATAAAGTATAAACTTGCTAAATAAGGAATTGGAGACACAAAATAGCTGATGATTTGGAGAAAAATACAGCAGTCAGAATCAGTGGCAAAAGTAAAATGTTCCAAGAGTGTTAGAGCTTAAAAGCCAAATAACTGGAGCAGTCATATTAGATGAGTTATCTGTGTAGCTGTGGCCACCAGCTAGAATAGGACACAAGAGGTTAACTCCTCAGTGAATGAAAACACAGGACAAAGAGGTGCATTCAGAATAGTATCCTAATGAGTATGGAAAAGCAGCGGCCTGGTGCTGCCCAGAAAGCATGAAAGTAACACATGAACTCTCTGAGTTGTGTGCACAGTGGCAAAATTAGGTGCATGCATTTGGCTCACAGTGCAAAGAGGTGGCAGAAACATTCAATAAAGACACTGAGAATTCCAGAGTGCTACAAACAAAGTCATTAGCCACATAACGCAGCAACCCTGGCTAGCTGATGATCAGCTATCGCCATGTGTCAAAAGCAGCACCAGCATCTTCTGTTTGTGTGGAAATTTCACTTCCCTTGAAGAAGGCAATTGGTTTTTCATATAATATTTAAGTGGCAGATGAAAGTGACGTTTTCCTGGTCTAGGAGCAATTCCTTTTCCTTAAGATGACTTTGCATATTTCAGATTTAATTTTAGAATGTTCTGATGACAAATATTAACTCTTAAAATACTATATTATTTCATTTTTATTTAAAAATTTCAGATGCATCCCAGACTTGTTTTTACCTTACTGCAATCCCTAATCTAGGTAATTTTCAAAGATTACTTCTTTCTTTATGACCAGAAAAACTCTTCCATTGATATAGTTCATCGTATTTTCACTAATTCAAGCATTACCTTTTACATATTTCACATCATATTCAATATCTTGTGCAATATAATTAGATTTCTGAGACCCTGGAATGTTTTCTGGGCCAGCTGTGCCTACCTGCCAGCAGCACTTCCAGCAGTGCCTAAGGATAGTGTGCCCTTGATGAGAGTGAGTGTGGCTCCAGAGCAAAAAGGGTTTAATATTTTGTTGTTGTAGCTTCTGTTTGATTGTTTGTTTTCATTGTTGTTATTTTTAATAAGACAGGCTTATTCTACCTTCTGGGGTGGGGTGCAGTCACATGATCTTGGCTCACATTTATTTATTTATTTATGAGACGATATTTCACTCTTATTGCCCAGGCTGGAGTGCAGTGGCCCGATCTCAGCTCACTGCAACCTCTGCCTCCTGGGTTCAAGCGATTCTCCTTCCTCAACCTCCTGAGTAACTGGGATTTTAGACACCTGCCACCAAGTCTGGCTAATTTTTTGTATTTTTAGTAGAGATAGCGTTTCACCATATTGGCCAGGCTGGTCTCAAACTCCTAACCTCAGGTTATCTGCCCTCCACAGCCTCCCAAATTACTGAGATTACAGGCATGAGCCACCATGCCCGGCCCCCACTTTTATTTTTTATTTATATTTTGTTGCAGCCTTGACCTCCTGTGCTCAAGCAGTTCTCCTGCCTTAGCCTCACAAGTAGCTGAGACTACACGCATGCACCACCACACCTGGCAAAATTTTGTATTTTTTTGTAAAGATGACATTTCACCATGTTACACAGGCTGGTCTCAAATTCCTGGGCTCAAGTGATCGACCTATCTTGGCCTCCCAAAGTGTTGGGATTACAGATGTGAGCCATGGTGGCTGGCTAAAAGGAAGGTTTCATATGCCAAAAATACTCAACGTCAAAGCACAGATAAGTGGTATGCGTATCTTTCTGAATGGTGCATTCGCTTTACATGCAGTAAGGACGCAGCACAGCAATTAATGCTTCTCAAATCTGGCAGCACTCCACCTCACACACATAATGTCACTGTCATTAGATCCTGGGGACCAGGTGTCAACTCTCCCAGATGCCTTTTATGATTCAATAAAATCTCATTCAAAATCCACAGGATTTCTAGTAGAAGTAAGAAAAGCGAATTCTAAAGTTTTTAGAAAATCAGTACAAGAACAGAGGAAAAGGACTTACTCTATCCAATACCAAGACTTGTTATAAGGCTGTCTCAAAAATAGCTTGGAGAGACAAATAGACCAATGACCTGGAACAGACAAGCCAGAAATCGAACTGCACGTAAGTGGACATTTGATTTATGATAAAAGTGAAATTGCAGAGCAATGGAAACAGGAAGAGCATTTCAATAAATGGTTTTATGTCCATTGGATGCCCCTATTAAAAATGGGAAAACTACTTCATAATGTGTAGAAAAATCAAGTCCAGACTGAATGTAGATTTAATTATTTTATAATAAAACATTTTTAAAAACAAACATAGAAAAATATCTTCGTAACTTCAGGTAGGAAAACTGTTCTTATTCAAAATATATGTGTTAACCATGAATAAAGTATTATAACATGAGCTTCACTAAACTCAAGAAACTTTGAATATTAAAAGCACCTGTTTGTTGAAAATCCTCTTGAAGAAAGAAAATCATAGCATAGCCATTAATATCAAGATCATTTTTTTTAAGTGTCATTATTTATAAGCCTGAAAGCAAAGAGAACTGAGAAAGGCCAGCTTTGGTCGGACATGACAAGACATCTCAATACATGTAATTTACAAAAAGCTTGTATTCAAAAATAAAATAACTTCCATAGAAATGTGTAAATAAATTTGAATGTAACTTACAATTTATATTCAAATATGAAAAGAACGCTGAAAAACTGATGTAAATCTGTGAATAGATTTACATTAAGTCCTTCCCAGGGAAGATATTCAAAAGGGCAATAAACATGAAAAATGGTCAAGTCCATTAGTAATTACAGAAATGCAAATTAAAGCCAAATGAGTAGTTCTGTACAGATACCAAATTTATTGTAATTAAAAAATGTTAAAAACCAAATGTTGGTAAAAGCATGAATTCAGAGTGTGAGTATAAATTTATAAGTCCACTTTAGAAAATAAAAGTAAAAACATGCATATCCTATGACCTTGGAATTCCACTCCAAATGTCTGTCAAATAGAAATATGTATACATGGCATAAAGGACAGTTACAGCACTGTTTTAAATTCAAAACATCGTATAAAACTGTCCCAATTGGAAACAATGTACTGTCTCTTAAATAGCATTGAACATTGTTTTATGTTTATGTAACATTATATCATTCAGCAATGACAATGAATAAGCTTCTGCCACATGCAGTAACAGAAATATATTACACAAACATGATAGTGGGCAAAGAAGACAACCAGAAAAGCCAAAAAAAAAAAAAAAGAAAAGAAAAGAAAAGAAAAGAAAAGAAGGAAAGAGGAAGAAACAAAGGAAGGAGAAAAATATATACTATATGATTCTATCCACAGAAAACTCAAGACAAGTAAAACTAGTCTACCATAGTAGGTATTGTGGGGAGGAGAGAGATGAGGAGAAATAAAGAAAGCTTTGGGGTTGCAGGTAAGGTTTTATTTCTTCACATGGGTGGGGTTTAAACAGTTGTGTTTAGAATAGAATATGACAATTTATTCAGCTGTATACTTATGAGCTGCAAGGATTTTTTGATTTCATGTATCGGTAAAATTTTATCTTAAAATATGATGCATTTCAGAATCTGTACTAAATTCAAATACGTGAAAGTCAAGGTTCACTTTCTGGAGAGCTACATACTCCCTAACTCCTAATTATCTACTTCCTATAGACATAGGTCAGGTGGTTTATTTCTGAGCTTTGATCAGTAGCTATAATTTTGTTCTTTTCTCTCTTGATTGAACGTGGCATCAAATGGCTTCAATTGAACGAGGAGCCCATTAAGTCTAAAGACTCTGTTCTCAGCATACCTGCTGGTTTAGAACTCCTCTCATTTTCTGAAGTTTCTTACACCTTCGCTTGATCCAAGTATCAGTACTTTTATTAATTTTTACATAATTATAAAAGTACAATATAATATTCTGATATTTGTGCTTCTATTATTTGTGTAGATAAAGCCAGTGACAAATCTGTTCTGGTCATTAGCATCTGTGATGTTATGGCATATAATAATAGAGGGGTTCTCTGTACTGGGTATCAGCACTGTGATATCAATAGAATGTAATAATAGAGGGGTTGTCTGTACTGGGCATTAGCAGCGGTGATGTCATTAGCATGTAATAATAGAGGGGTTGTCTGTACTGGGCATTAGCAGCTGTGATGTCACTGGCATATAATAACAGAGTGGTTGTCTGTACTGGCATTAGCAGCTGTGATGTCACTGGCATGTAATAATAGAGGGGTTGTCTGTACTGGGCATTATTAGCTGTGATGTCATTAGCATGTAAGAATAGAGGGGTTGCCTGTACTGGGCATCAGAACTGTGATGTCATTGGCATGTAATAATAGAGGGGTTGTCTGTACGGGGCATCAGCATTTGTGATGTCATTGTCATGTGATAATAGTGGGGTTGTCTGCACTGGTCATCAGTACTGTGATGTCATTAGCATGTAATAATAGAGGGGTTGTCTGTACTGGGCATTAGCATCTGTGATGTCATTGACATATAATAATAGAGTGGTTGTCTGTACTGGGAATTAGCAGCTGTGATGTTATTGGCATGCAATAATAGAAGGGTTACCTGTACAAGGCATCAGCACTGTGATGTCATTAGCATGTTGTAATAGAGGGGTTGTCTGTACTGGGCATTAGCAGCTGTGATGTCATTCGCATGTAATAATACAGGGGTTGTCTGTAGTGGGCGTTAGCATCTTTGAATATCATTAGCATGAAATAATAGAGGGGTTGTCAGTACTGGATACTAGCAGCTGTGATGTCATTAGCATGTAATAATAGAGTGGTTTTCTGTACTGGGCATTAACAGCTGTGATGTCATTTGTATGTAATAATAGAGGTTTTGTCTGTACTGGGCATTACCAGCTGTGCTGTCATTAGCATGTAATAATAAAAGGGTTGTCTGTACTGGGCATCAGCACTGTGATGTCATTAGCAAGTAATAATAGAGGGGTTGTCTTACGGGTCATTAGTAGCTGTGAGGTCACTGGCCTATAATAATAAAAGAGTTGTCTGTACTGGGCATTAGCAGCTGTGATGTCATTAGTATGTAATAATAAAAAGGTTGTCTGTACAGGGCATCAGCACTGTGATGTCATTAGCATGTAATAATAGAAGGGTTGTCTGTACTGGTCATTAGTAGCTGTGATGTCATTGGCATGTATGAATAGAGGGGTTGTCTGTACTGGGCATCAGCAGCTGTGATGTCATTAGCATGTAATAATAGACGGGTTGTCTGTACTGGGCATTAGCAGCTGTGAAGTCATTGGCATGGAATAATAGAGGGGTTGTCTGTACAAGGCATCAGCACTGTGATGTCATTAGCACGTAATAAAGGATGGGTTGTCTGTACTGGGCATTAGCAGCTGTGATGTCATTGGCATGTAATAATAGAGGGGTTGTCTGTAGCGGGCGTTAGCATCTTTGAATATCATTAGCATGTATTAATAGAGGGGTTGTCAGTACTCAGCATTAGCAGCTGTGATGTCATGAGCATGTAATAATAGAGTTGTTTTCTGTACTTGGCATTAACAGCTGTGATGTCATTTGTATGTAATGGAAATTTTGTCTGTATTGGACATTAGCAGCTGTGATGTCATTAGCATGTAATAATAAAGGGGTTGTCTGTACTCGGCGTCAGCACTGTGATGTCATTAGCATGTAATAATAGAGGGGTTGTCTGTACTGGTCATTAGTAGCTGTGATGTCACTGGCCTATAATAATAAAAGAGTTGTCTATACTGGGCATTACCAGGGATGTTGTCATTAGCATGTAGTAAGAAAAGGGTTGTCTGTACTGGGTATCAGCACTGTGATGTCATTAGCATGTAATAATAGAGGGGTTGTCGGTACTGGTTATTAGTAGCTATGATGTCATTGGCATGTAATAATAGAGGGATTGTCTGTACTGGGCATCAGCAGCTGTGATGTCATTAGCATGTAATAATAGATGGGTTGTCTGTACTGGGCCTTAGCAGCTGTGATGTCACTAGCATGTAATAATAGAGGAGTTGTTGGTAATGGGCATTAGCACTGTGATGTCATTAGCATGTAATAACAGAGGGGTTGTCTGTACTGAACATCAGTACTGTGATGTCATTCGTATGTAATAATAAACATTAGCATCTGTGATGTCATTGGCATGTAATGATAGAGGGCTTGTCTGTACTGGGCATTAGCATCTGTGTATGTCATTAGTATGTAACAATGGAGTGATTGTCTTTACTGGGCATTAGCAGCTGTGATGTCATTAGCATGTTGTAATAGAGGGGTTGTCTGTCCTGGGCATTAGCAGCTGTGATGTCATTGGCATGTAATAATAGAGGGGTTGTCTGCAGTCGGCGTTAGCATCTTTGAATATCATTAGCATGTAATACTAGAAGGGTTGTCAGTACTGGGCATCAGCAGCTGTGATGTCATTAGCATGTAATAATAGAGGAGTTGTCTGTACTGGGCCTTAGCAGCTGTGATGTCACTAGCATGTAGTAATAGAGGGGTTGTTTGTACTGGGCCTCAGCACTGTGATGTCATTAGCATGTAATAGTAGAGGGGTTGTCAGTACTGGTCATTAGTACCTGTGAGGTCACTGGCCTGTAATAATAAAAGAGTTGTCTGTACTGGGCATTAACAGCTGTGATGTCATTAGCATGTAATAATAGAAGGGTTGCCTGTACTGGTCATTACTAACTGTGATGTCATTGGCATGTAATAATAGAGGGGTTGTTTGTACTGGGCATCAGAAGCTGGATTTCATTAGCATGTAGTAATAAAGGGGTTGTCGGTACTGGGCATTAGCAGCTGTAATGTCGGTAGCATGTAATAATAGAAGAGTTGTCTGTGCTGGGGATTTGCAGCTGTGCTGTCATTTGCATGTAATAATAGAGGGGTTGTCTGTACAGGCCATCTTCATTTGTTATGTCATTGGCATGTGATAATAGAGGAGTTGTCTGTACTGGAAATTATTAGCTGTGATGTCATTTGCATGTAATTATAGAGGAATTGTCTGTACTGTGTATCAGTACTGTGATGTCATTGGCATGTAATAACAGAGGGGTTGTCTGTACTGGTCATTAGTAGCTGTGTCGTCCTTACCATGTAATAATAGAGGGGTTGTCTGTACTGGATATTAGTACTGTGATGTCATTGGCATGTAATAATAGAGGGGTTCTCTGTACTGGGCATTAGTATCTGTGATGTCATTGACATGAAATAACAGAGTGTTTTTCTGTACTGGGCATTAGCAGCTGTGATGTCATTGGCATGTAATCATAGAGTGGTTGTCTGTACTCGGCATTAGCAGCTGTGATGTCATTGGCATGTAATAATAGAGGGGTTACCTGTACTGGGCATTAGCACCTGTGATGTCACTGGCATATAATAATAGAGTGGTTGTCTGTACTGGGCATTAGCAGCTGTGATGTCACTGGCATGTAATAATAGAGGGGTTGTCTGTACGGGGCCTCAGCATTTATGATGTCATTGGCATGTGATAATAGAGGGGTTGTGTGTACTGGTCATCAGTACTGTGACGTCATTTGCATGTAATAATAGAGGGGTTATCTGTATTGGTCATCAGTACTGTGACATCATTAGCATGTAATTATAGAGGGTTTGTCTGTACTGGGCATTAGCATCTGTGACGTCATTGGCATATAATAATAGGTGGTTGTCTGTACTCGGAATTAGCAGCTGTGATGTCATTGGCATGTAATAATAGAGGGGTTGTCTGTACAAGGCATCAGCACTGTGATGTCATTAGCATGCAATAATAGATGGGTTGTCTGTACTGGGCATTAGCAGCTGTGATGTCATTGGCATGTAATAATAGAGGGGTTGTCTGTAGTGGGCGTTAGCATCTTTGAATATCATTAGCACGTAATAATAGTGGGGTTGTCAGTACTGGGCATTAGCAGCTGTGAAGTCATTAGCATGTAATAATAGAGTGGTTTTCTCTACTGGGCATTAACAGCTGTGATGTCATTTGTATGTAATAATAGAGGTTTTGTCTGTACTGGGCATTAGCAGCTCTGATGTCATTAGCATGTAATAATAAAGGAGTTGTCTCTACTGGGCATCAGCACTGTGATGTCATTAGCATGTAATAATAGAGGGGTTTTCTGTACTGGTCATTAGTAGCTGTGATGTCACTGGCCTGTAATAATAAAAGAGTTGTCTGTACTGGGCATTAGCAGCTGTGATGTCATTAGCATGTAATAAGAAAAGGGTTGTCTGTACTGGGCATCAGCAATGTGATGTCTTTAGCATGTAATAATAGAGGGGTTGTCTGTACTGGTCATTTGTAGCTGTGATGTCATTGGCATGTAATAATAGAGGGGTTGTCTGTACTGGGCGTCAGCAGCTGTGATGTCATTAACATATAATAATAGAGGAGTTGTCTGTACTGGGCATTAGCATCTGTGATGTCATTGGCATGTAATAATAGAGGGGTTATCTGTACTGGTCATTAGTAGCTGTGATGTCAGTGGCCTGTAGTAATAAAAGAGTTGTCTGTACTGGGCATTAGCAGCTGTGATGTCATTAGCATGTAATAATAAAAGGCTTCTCTGTACTGGGCATCAGCACTGTGATGTCATTAGCATGTAATATTAGAGGTGTTGTCTGTTCTGGTCATTAGTAGCTGTGATGTCATTGGCATGTAATAATAGAGGAGTTGTCTGTACTGAACATCAGCAGCTGTGATGTCATTAGCATGTAATAATAATGGGGTTGTCTGTACTGTGTCTTAGCAGCTGTGATGTCACTAGCATGTAATAATAGAGGAGTTGTTTGTACCGGCATTAGCACTGTGATGTCATTAGCGTGGAATAACAGAGGGGTTGTCTGTACTGGACATCAGTACTGTGATGTCATTGGCATGTAATAATAGACATTAGCATCTGTGATGTCATTGTCATATAATAATAGAGGGCTTTTCTCTACTGGGCATTAGCATCTGTGTATGTCATTAGCATGTAATAATGGAGTGATTGTCTTTACTGGGCATTAGCAGCTGTGATGTCATTGGCATGTTGTAATAAAGGGGTTGTCTGTACTGGACATTAGCAGCTGTGATGTCATTGGCATGTAATAATAGAGGGGTTGTCTGTACTGGGCATCAGTACTGTGATGTCATTAGCATGTATTAATAGAGGGGTTGTCTGTACTGGGCATTAGCAGCTGTAATGTCAGTAGCATTTAATAATAGAAGGGTTGTCTGTACTGGGCATTTGCAGCTGTGATGGCATTAGCATGTAATAATAGAGGAGTTGTCTGTACTGGGCATTAGCATCTGTGATGTCATTATCATGTATTAATAGAGTGGTTATCTCTACTGGGCATTATTAGCTGTGATGTCATTTGCATGTAATAACAGAGGGGTTGTCTGTACTGGGCATCAGTACTGTGATGTCATTAGCATGTAATAATAGAGGGATTGTCTGTACTGGCCATTAGTAGCTGTGATGTCCTTACCATGTTATAATGGTGGGTTTGTCTGTACTGGGTATCAGTACTGTGATTTCATTGGCATATAATAATAGAGGGGTTCTGTACTGGGCATTAGTAGCTGTGATGTCATTGACATGAAAAAACAGGGTCGTTGTCTGTACTGGGCATTAGCAGCTGTGATGTCATTGGCATGTAATAATAGAGGGGTTTTCTGTACTGGGCATCAGCACTGTGATGTCATTAGCATGTAATAATAGAGGGGTTGTCTGTACTGGGTATCAGTACTGTGATGTCATTGGCATGTAATAATAGAGGGGTTGTCTGTACTGGGTATCAGTAATGTCATGTCATTAGCATGTAATAATAGAGGAGTTGTCTGTACTGGGCATTAGCACTCTGATGTCATTAGCATGTAATAATAGAGGGGTTGTCTGTACTGGGCATTAGCAGCTGTGATGTCATTAGCATGTAAAAATAGAGTGGCTGTGTCTCAGCTGTTGCATATACTTTGCATATAACATTTTGCATTCTTATTTTAGTTATGCAAAATATGAGTTACTCAAAAGCAGAATATTTTAAAAATTATGGACATCTAGTATATCCTAAATCGTTTGATAATACATTTGATTTCAAATATCTATGTTTCTTAGATTAAAGAGATTCCTTAACCAATTCTTGGTCTATATACAACTGTTTGTGTATTTTGTTCAAATTATTTTTAAAAAATAGAATTTTCTTTGGTCATGATATATAGGTGTTATTCATGAAGCATAAAGAAAATGGAGCTGTTTTTTTTATATTCCCCTCCTTTTTTCAGGTTACAACACCTTAACATTTTATTCTACTTTTAGAGTGCTATGCCCACTTAAAGAAAATTAGACATATTACCATCTTTCTCTGTACTTTAATCTTCATGCAGGAGGAACAAGTTAACAAACTGTTTCAAACAATGCCTGATGCATAGCATTACCCTGCGAGTATTTGTCCAAATAAGATAAAACACAATATAAAATAAGGTAAAGTAAAATATTGCCTGATGTAGTAAAATCATGAGTTGGTTTTGGGCCCTCTGAGCCTGAAAATGTTAAAGGTATTACATGAATGAGTTTCTCATTAATTTTGTTAATGCTCTTTTGACTATTAAGACTTTTTCTATGGTTGCATATTTTCATCTGTTTCATTTTGATTTTTTCCTTCAGTTTTATATTTTTATAAGCCATTATATCCCACCCACTGGTAACATACACAGACACACATCCATTTCAAATGAATATTTGCTACTGTATCATTTTAGGTCTTAATTTTACTGTTTAATTTTTCTGTTGGTGTCTGTGATGATACAGGCCAGTATTTCTTTACCCCATTACCTGACAAACTCTTTGAGCAGCAATGTTTGCATATCTTCCTCCTACCTTTAAATTGAAATGCGATGTACATGCAACACAGATTCTTCTTTGTAGGATTTTGCATCTATTTTCACCAATCTGTTTATTTGTGGTCAAGTTCCCTACTAATTTTAGTTATTTTTGCTTTGAAATCTATCTTAATATTCCATTTGATCTTTATAAAATTTGAAACCTTCTGAACTGTTTATTTCCACTATTATTTTCATTAAAATACATTCATTGAAACACTCTTTATTGTGGTAGTATTTTAGACTTGCGATATATTTTTATTTCTAAGAGCTTAGAAAGCAAGTGTATATGAAAAGCTCTAGCCTCATGATTTTTACATGTACAGTTCCTTTTGCAATATCATCTGAATTAGCTTGGAGTGGGAATAATTGCTGATTGGGTACACGGCTGTGCATCACTCAACCTTAGGGATGTTTTTAACAAGATATTTACCCACCGTTGGCATGAAGATTTCAAGTGTTCTCATTCCCAGATTGTTTGGCAGGTTTCACCGGAATGCACTGGAGCTTCCGTGTAAAGCAAGGTACAAGCGCGGTGTTTCATTTCATAGAAATATCGATGCAGACAGGTCCCCAGGCTTGTGGGTATCATGCTCCAGAATACACCGTGTAAATCACTGTTTGGACCTTGCAGTTTGCTCTACCTGTCACCCCGCTGTCCTCCGCCACCCTACTGCTGCAGCTCAGACAGCATGTGAAAAAATGCAGCCACCCAAATGCTAGTTAGGACCTCCCAGATGGCCAGGCTGAGTGCACACCTTCATGCACTCAAGACTAGAATTCATTGTGAATGTAATGAGTAGGAAGAGATGCCTCAAGCAACCTTGAGAAGACAGATTCACTCACTCAGAATACAGGGAATAACAGATGAAAGGAAGACCCAGCTCTGGGTGGGAGATAAAGGGAGGATCTCACAAAATATTGCTTCACACTAATTAGCTTCAGCGGTTTGCTGTGACAGTGTGAGTAAGCGTATTCCACCTGAGGACCTTCTGCAAATTCTGTTATCTTCCCCAAACACCTAGCCCACCAGCGTGTGTACGTGAGTACAGGCTGCAGACGCTGGTTTCTGCACACACGCTGGCCTGCAGGGAGCTGGGGGCAGGAGCCTGCGTGCATTCTTCAGCTGATGCCTGCAGCACCCGCGATGTGCTAACTCCACCCGGGTTTTGGCATACCAATCTTTGAACCTAAATTATCCACTCTTCCCACAAATTGAACGTTTGCAGCTACCTGCTAGTACTCTGATTAAGAAGAGTATGAATAGGTTTCACAATTTTCAGAAATTCTTCTATTGAACATGATGTGAATCCAAAGAATACTAGCAGCTCTGTTTTACTAACCATTACCTCCTCTGCCCAGAGGAAAGAGGCGACGGCACAACGCCAGCTCTCCTCTCCCTGCATTTGCCCCAAACCCAGCAAGCACAGCCTTAGAGAACCTCACTGCAGCATCTGTCTGTGTTACTTACAGAGGTGTCTTAACGTGTTCAAACTTTACCACTTAACTATAGCAATTCAAAGGCTACAGAGGGAACATAAGAATAACACTTATTTTTATCACTTTTCCATTTGCGAGTGAAGAGTTACTGTATTTCCTTATCATGTAGTACCCAAACCTCTGCAAATGGAGCAATAAATCTGAAATATTTATTTCAAAATAATTAACTTGTCTCATACTGAAAGATAAGATATGCTTTAAAAGATTTCCTTCCTCTCCTCTTTCTTCTTTCTTCCTCCTTCGTTTCTTTATTCCTTCCTCCCTCTTTTCTTTCCATCCTTCAATTCTTTCTCCTTTCCTCCCTTCTTTTCTTCCTGTCTTTCCTTTCTTCCTCCCACTTTTCCTTCCTGTCTTTATTCATCCTTTCTACTGGAGTACATAGTAACTGAAAAGATCAAGTAACTTTTCAGACATAATATTTTCCCACCTGAAACCCACATAATACTGAGAAACCCAGTCAATAACCTAGTTCACAATGTACAGGATATGATCATTCTCTCCACTTGGAAATGCTAAAAGGAATGTATATAGTAGCTGAATAAATGCTCAAGTCCTTTGAAAAATGGCACAGGAAATGGTCATAAAAATCTTGTCCAATGCAGGATGGGGTTACACATTCTAGATGTTCCCACGTCCTGCATCCATACTTCCCACTGGGATCCAATCTGAAAATAATGCTAAACTATAAAATAAGAGGAGAAAAGCTGTGATGTTGTGATTTATAATAGGAAACATATATTTTGATCTTCATCCTCAATTCCTGGCACAGAACTCTAAAAACCCCTGTTATTTCTGGAATGATAAGGGTGCTAGGTGCATCTTTGTTCTTGTATTTGGTCTTCGATCCTGGTTCAGGACATGGAGTTCCTAACCCCTTGGAATTTCCTGGATGATAGGAGTGTCTTTTGTTCTAATGAGATGTCCCTTATTGCTCCTAAATGGGGCCGGTCACCAGAAAGAACAAGCCACTGTTGGAAAGATGGAACTTTCAACGACTCCATCCTCTGGAAAGGCAAGAGGAACTGGAGTCTGAGCTAATGATCAATCATGCCTACGTGATCAAGTCTCCATTAAGATCTCTTAACTCTGAGAGCTTCTGGGTGGGCAAACATATCCACAAGCTAGAGGGTTGCACCCCCCAATTCCACAGGAACAGAAGGTCCTGCGTTTGAGCACCCTCCCAGACTTCATCCCATCCATCTCCTCATCTGGCTGTTCAAATGTATCCTTTGCAAATGAGCTAGTAAATATACGTAAATTATTTTCCTGAGTTCTGTGAGCTGCTCTAGCAAATTAATTGAACAGACTAGCTAGTTGTTGGTCAGAAATTTTGGAGGTCCAGGCTTGTGACTGGCAACCGAAGTTGGCGGCAGTCTTGAGAGACTGAGCCCTTAGCTCGTGGGATCTCACTCTTACTCCAGGTAGACAGCGTCAGGTTTGCCCTGAATTATAGGACGTCTAATTGGTATCTGGTGAAGACACATCTGTAATGCATGGTTCAAAATACATTGCAAACTCTAACAGCGACCGCATCTTACACGTATCATATGATATTCTCACCCTTGTCACCTGCCACTCATCCTGACGGATTCTTTTGTGTAGTATCATCAGTATCAAATCTAAACCACCAGTTGATAGCAGATTCCAAAACAGAAAAAAATATGTGAATGCAGCTAAGCAGTGAATCATTCAATCATCGCTGTGATTTCAGCATTCAATACCTAACAATAGAAATGTAATTGTTCTTCCTCAGACTGTATGTCTGATAAAAATATGAATTCTATATTTCTTTCCTTATTTTTCTTTCAGTGTGAAACATTATTCAGTATTGTCATTTAAAAAAGAAATGCAAAAACTTTGGAATTCTCTGTTGAAGTTTTATATTAAGAGAGACTGTAAATGACAGGTTGGAATAAAATCATCTTGGAAGAATGTAAAATATTTCTGCAACCAAATGAAAGCATTATTTTGAGGATTATAATTTCTACTAATAGTACAAAATATAGATTATGTACTGTAAAGAAATTAGCCAGGAATTATTTTTTAAATTTTTATTTTGGATGTCTAAATGTAACATTACTCTATGGAGTTTATTAGATGTCAGGTTTTAAGTTCTTCTATGTGCATTAGACATCTTAACCTTTCTGCATCCTTGCAACGTCCTTCTCAGATAAATGGTGTGATTATGTCTATGTTAAAGTGAGGAGCCGGAGGCACCTTGTAGACAGCGTGTTTGAGGTCGCACAGCCATTAGATGGCTGAGCTGGGATTGAGACCACATGTTTTGCGCAAACGTTCAGGTTTTATCCTGTGTGCTGTGCTGACCCTTCACACATTGAGACTGTAATTCTGCCTTAATTATAAATAAACAAATAATCACTACCATCAGCTTTGGTTTTTCCCTCTGATTTTTTTTTCAGACTGACAGCTTTGTTCCTACTGCTTCTTTAAAAACCGAAGCAAGACAAATCAAAGAAACTTGTCCTTTCACTTTCTCACCGTCAGACTTGACTTTTCCCTCGGATTATTTTATTTGTTGCTGCTGCAGCTGTTGTTTTTTGCTTGTTTTTTGTTTTCTTTTTTATTGTGATAAAGTTCCCATAACCTAAAGTTTACCATCTTAACCATCTTTCCATGCACATTTCAGTCGTGTCAAGTACATTCTCATTGGGCAACCAATCTTCAGAACTCTTTTCTTTTTGCGATACTAAAATTCTGTATTCAATAAATTCCATACACATTAAGCAACTGCTTAGTGTCCCCCTCCGCACAGCTGCTACAACCACCATTCTCCTTTCTGGAGATGAATGTGGCTACTCCAGGCACCTCATATAAAGGTGAAAGCACAGGCTGGGTACAGTGGCTCAGGCCTGTGATCCCAGCACTTTAGGAGGCCAAAGCAGATGGATCACCTGAGGTCAGCAGTTTGAGACCAGCCTGGCCAACGTGGTGAAACCCCGTATCTACTAAAAACACAAACATTAGCTGGGTGTGGTGGTGCACGCCTGTGGTCCCAGCTACTGGGGAGGCTGAGGCAGGAGAATCGCTTGTGCCTGGAGGCAGAGGTTGCAGTGAGCCGAGAGCGCACCACCACTGCACGCCAGCCTGGGCGACAGAGGGAGACTCCGTCTCAAAAACAAAAGAAAAATAGTGCAAGCGTAGTATTTGCCTTTTGCCTTTTTATAACTGGCTTGTTTCACTTAGCACAATGTCTTCGAGGCTCATCCATGTCGTAGTGCATCAGAATTTCCTTCCTTTTCAAGGCTGGACAATATTCGTCATACGTACATATCACATTTGCTTATCCATTCATACATGGTGGACACTTGTTTTCTGTTTGTTTTATTTTAATATTTTACATTCCATTTGTCTCAGTTGACACATGAAAAGCTGTTGGAACATAAAATTTTACCACCAATTATATGCCCCCAGTTTGGAGTCTCACAGCACAGTGGAAAATGTGGCATAATTGAGAATTGAGATTTCTATAATTTACAGACACTTAATAATGTATGCTTTAAGATTTGAAAAAAGTCAAGAAAATTATGGCCCCTTTTAGGATAGGTCAACAATAATGGTTTATGATTTTTCTTTCCAGATAAATGACAACAAAGCAACCCAGTTAAACTGTAAGTAGATTTCCTAGTAAAGGGACTAAACAGAGTGGAAAGAGCTTAGGTTCCCTTCTATAAACTCCCAGTGAAATGAGTTGGAATAAATATCTAAACCTCTATCTCCCTGCTGATGAAAGGAGGGTGGTCTAAAGGCTCATTTTGTTTCTCTCACTGGCTCAGTATCTGTGACCCTTGTCAGGAGCCATTTCTTCGCTTAAAGCGCATGCAAGTGAAGTTGTGCAGTTTCCTCACAAGTGTGCAAACTCACCTGACATCTAGCCTCTTGGAGAACAAATACTGATTTGGCAAAACAAAGTTCTAAATCAAAAAGAACTTCTGCAATAGAAATTTGCATTTAGAAAATAAATATATGCGAGCAGGAAATAGGAGGCAATGATTAGGAAACAGGTCGCTTTAACACACCTCAATGGTAAAGGGCATATTCGCCACTCTGAAAGTAAAAGGTGTTTTCAAGCGCAGCCCCGCAGTTCACTGCCTCCACTTTGTCAGCAGTCCTTTCCGAGCTGTGTGCACTCTTCAAAGGCCACATGTATGTGTCTTAGACACAGGCACTGGGCTGTAATTTGCTCTGTAATTCTAGATTTTATTTTCAAAATGGGAATTTTCAAGGGAGCGACTTGCATGTAGTATGCTTTTGGAGAGTTCTAAAGGTTAAGTACAGTATCCAAGAATTTTAAAGCCAGGGACTTCTGAGTCGTCCCAAAGTATCTATTCATCACGAGCCTATCATTTCACCCCTGGGCTTCAGCTAAATATATTGCGTATAAAAAATCATTTCTTTTTCTAGCTCTGTCCTCCTAGGACCTAGTCAAAACTCCGTATGATATTTCCGAGGAACACCCTGCCTTCTCTTCTGCCACCCAATTGCAGATTTTTATTTGTGTTACTCCTCGCAGTACAGAGTTAATAGCTTCGAAACTGGAAACTCACAAAATGTTTCCTGCAAAATCCCTGCTTCTCTAGTCCACTTTACACCGCATTTGTAAGAGCAGCCCACCTGGCAGGTGTTCCTTGTGTGTCAGCAGTATTTCCAGTCCACTTGGTTAACCCGGTTAGACCAAATCTGAAAGAATGTCAAGTTGTCTTGGAGGCAAACGAGGAGGTGTTGCTGATCCCACATCCCTGTAAACTAAAGGGCTTCTTTTCTACTTGTAAATCGTTAACAAACAATTCCTGGGCATTTAATGACTAGGTTTGTGTTTTCAAATCAGGTTGTATGGCTAAATGCACTCTTTAAAAGAAAATATTATTATGCACTATTTTAGTGTTGTGGAATGAGGGTTTCATTTCTCAAAGGATAGATTCAATCTCACCAAATCTGACTTTTCTTTGTGCTGCTGCTTCTCTTCCAGAGGACTCTCATTTTTTTCTTCCTGTTTCTATGTGGCTCTCTCAGTTCCTTAGAATCACTCTTATAAAATGGAAACAATTTTAAATGCAGTCCAGATCCTCGTATGCCTATAATCACGCCAGAATCCTGCTTGGTCACCGTCTTCTGTCTGGTCAGTTTTCATGTTACCTTACAATGAAATTGTAGCACTGCTTTTATTGGAAGTCAGTGTTTCCTCAACCCACTTACACTGTGATCCAGCATCTACAATATAATAGAGTCGAACTCTCAAGAGAACATCATCAAGACCAACAAGACAGAGTCCCTGAGTCATTTTTGCCCAAACCAGCATCTCCTAAGTGGAGCCCGATTTCACCAGTGGTAAAATGTCCGTGCATGGATAGGCATAGATACCAACCTGGCTATGGAATGTTTGATTGGAGTACTTCCAAGTTCACTAAATATTTGTCTTTCCAGTATAATAGTGAGGAAGTTTGTCTTAAGTTGACTCTCCAGATAAAGGATTTTCCTGAAGCCATTCTAGTTCTGTTTCTGGTGTCTTTACAAATAGAGTTCTATTAAAGTAGTTCTGGGATGATTCAGTACAGATACTCTTCAACGTACACTGTGATGATGGTCCTGACAAATCCATCATACCTTGAAATTATCCTAAGTCAAAAATAATGCACTTAATACACCGAGTATCATAGCTTGGCCTAGCCTATCTTAAATGTGCTCTGAACACTTACAGTAGCCTTCTGCTGGGCAAAATAATCCAACACAAAGCTTATCTGGTAATGAAGTGTTGACTATCTTACGTAATGTCTTGAATACCATATGAAAAGTGAAAAAAAAAGGTTGCATGGGTGCTCGAAGTGTGGTGTTTACTGAGTGTGTATCACTTTTGCGCTATAATCAAGTCAAAGAAATTTAAGTCATATAATGAAAAGTCTGTACTAATGGAACAAAGGAGAGTTTGAGTAAATTAAAGATCTACATCAGGAAGAGAGACCTTGTAAGAATTGTAAAAAAACAAAAAATAGGCATTCGTATAGCTGCAATGCTTACACACATTTTTCAATCATTGTAAAAGAAAACTAAATAATTTCTGCGATTGGCCTGGAGGCTAATAAACTGTGTTTGTTTTAAGGCCTGCCTAGAGGTGGGAGTGCTGCTATCTCATAGTTCATCGGTAATGATTTGGCCTGTGGAGCGTCAGAAATCGCTGTGAACATAGACTGAGTGGCAGCACCTTCTGCCTGTCACTGTCATCCGCAAACATTTCCTAAATGCTTCCTGAGTGCATGTGCACCACTGTCCTTGGATTGCCATTAGCTGTTTCCATCTGCAGTCATTTCCAAAACAAAACCTCATTGACTGATAAGATATCCAGCAAGAAACAAGCATTTCAGCTTCTCTCTCATTTTTTTTTTTTGAGACAGAGTCTTGGTCTGTCTGCACCCCGGGCACTGGCGTGCAATAGCATGATCTTGGCTCACTGCAGCCTTGGCCTCCCGGGTTCAAGTGATTCTCCTGCCTCAGCCTCATGAGTAGCCAGGATTACAGGTGCCTGCCACCAGACTCGGCTGATTTTTGTATTTTTTAGTAGAGACAGGGTTTCACCACATTGGCCAGGCTGGTCTTGAACTCCTGACCTCAGGTGATTCACCTGCCTTGGCCTCCCAAGGTGCTGGGAATACAGATGTGAGCCGCTGTGCCTGGCCTAGCCTTCGTTTAAATGGCAGAATGATATGGTTTGTCTGTGTCTTCACTCGGATCTCATCTTGAATTCCCACGTGTTGTGGGAGGGACCCAGTGGGAGGAAACTGAATCATGAGGCAGGTGTTTCCCATGCTGTTCCTATGAAAGTAAGTCTCACAAGATCTGACGGTTTCACAAAGGGGAATTTCTCTGCACAAGTGCTCTCTCTGTCTCTGCCTGCTGCCGTCCAAGTAAGATGTGACTTGCTCCTCCTTGCCTTCCACCATGACTGTGAGGTCTCCGCAGCCACATGGAACTGTGAGTTCTCCATGAAACTGTTTTCCTTTGTAAATTGCCCAGTCTCCGGTATGTCCCTATCAGCAGCGTGGAAATGGACTGATACACAGACACTACATTTCTACCTATTTAAGGTCTTCACTTTGCTATATAAGTATGACAAACAGTTTTTCTCCCTTTTGAGTAAAGATTTAATTCCATTGATAAATGAACAAAAATGAGGGAAAGCTCACTAGCAAATATTATTTAAAATAAGCCTTTTATATAAGACACTTTCTACAAAATTACAGTCATTGTAAAGAATGCAAATTTAACCTTAATATATTCCTTTGTAGGATGAGGTAAATTAAGAACCAATGAAGCTTTAATTGCTTAGGAGAGGAGTAAAACAATAAGAAACCAAGAAAGCAAATGCTGGTTCGAATTAAATGAGGGTATAATTCAAGGAATTCTAATACCACAAATACACCTTCCAATATGATTCCCATTGGTTTTAGGTACAGCTCTTAATTCCTGCTTCACCTCTATGTTGTGGGGGGAAAAATGACCAAGGGAGAAAAGAAATTGGTAATTTCAAAACTTTTTTACAGAATACACAGTTGAAAGTTTATACAAAGTGCCAGAGTCAATCAAAGATTTAAAGATCTAACTTTCTCTAGAAGTGAATTGAACAACATTACAGCAATCATCTATGACCCTTTAGTTAAGTTCTAAAGTTGGCACTAGGCTGTAACCCGAGAAACTTTAGAAGCCCCCAACCACAGCTAAAAGGCCAGCACATGCACCAGTGCTTTAATATACTCACTGGAATGGCTGGTAAGGGCTGATAGTGCTACCCAAGAGCCTACTTTACCTTCAGAATACCTTCACAATGTCGCAGTGAAATAGAAGACAGAGGCGAATCTCTAAGCAAACGGTTTTCCTCGAGAATATATATAAAAACGGAATTGCAGTCCAGGGTATATGCATAGACCATGGTGGTTTTGAATATATAAAAAATGGAATTGCAGTCCAGGGTATATGCACAGACCATGCCCTAAGAACAACGGAAGAGGTTGGCGTTGTATTGGGAAGGGGAGATGTTATGTAAATTGTTTTCAGAGTGAGGTCACTGGTGCCAGTGAGGTCTGCTGGGACCTGGCAAGCCCTGAGGGTGAGGAATGATGGCAGACACAGTTTACCTTCACATTCTTAGGGCCAGGGCAAGTCACTCAGGCAGCCTCTGGACAGAACTGGTCTGAAGTTTCTAACTGCTCTTCTGGTAGCTGGCTTTCAAGCCAGTTCCTGGAGTGGGCATTTTGCATCCTGCTTTTTACCAAAACCCCTTCACTCTGATTCGTTGGGTGTGACAGGAATAACTCCAATTCCCATAATCGCTTCTCAAGCACATGCTAACAGAACCTGCGGTGATGTGAAGATTCAGGCTCAGAGCACTCCCTTAACATAGTGGGCACACATTTTTGTTGTAGATGAGGCATAGAGACACAGAAAGCCATTTTATTCTTAGATACATGGCAACTTTGATGGCACAGCCAATGGCTAAAATGAGGCTTATTATTAATTGGATTTTAAAAGTAACAGTAACTTTTGGGGTACATATACACTGGCATTCTTGTACAATTGTTACTGCTGCTAGTGTACTTTGCATTTTGTGGCTTTCACACAGTAGTTTATTGCCATAATGACAGATATCTTTATTTCTTTCTGCTACGTGATTTTTTTTTGTTTTTTTGAGACAGAGTTTCACTCTTGTTACCCAGGCCGGAGTGCAGGGGTGCAATCTCGGCTCACTGCAACCTCCACCTCCTGGGTTCAAGCGATTCTCCTGCCTCAGCCTCCCGAGTAGCTGGGATTACAGGCTGCGCCACCACGCCCGGCTAATTTTTGTATTTTTAGTAGAGTTGGGCTTTCACCATGTTGACCAGGATGGTCTCAATCTCTTGACCTAGTGATCCACCCGCCTTGGCCTCCCAAAGTGCTGGGGTTACAGGCGTGAGCCGCTATTTTATTTTTAAAAGTCCTCGAGGACAGATGATTAAATTTAGCTATTTTTCAGTGAATGTAAACATCGCTGAAGAAAAATATTCTAACATAACCCAGATCACTGACGAATTAAGCAGTGAGAATTAAAATAAGAAGGCACCGCTTTTCTGGAGTAGTTTCTTTAATGAGAAAGTTAAGAACATGAGGGCATGAAGGTGGGTACTGCCTTCCACCAACAATATATAAGAAGGGCTTAGTCTATGTACCTTTTCTTGGTGACAGAAACAAAACGGTCTCAGTCATATTCGTTTCATGCCATTTCCCTACTAATGTACCGTTCTTACATTGAGGTTTGGAATCACAGTAACAATAATACCGGAAAGGACTGCAAATGTAGTTTTGTCTTCAGAAAAGCAAACTATGCGACCTCATTCATGTTTTACTCCACAGGAGATTTTCAACCTACAGTTGGCAGGGTTTAAAAAGTGCTGGAGGTGTACGTTGGAAGTGTGGTTTATCTGTATTTACGGCGTAAATACAGATAAACTTTATATTCATCCTTTAGCGTTTGCCAACCCTACGGAAAAGCAGTATTTGAGGACCAGCAACTCTCATAGTGCAGTGCCGGATCCCACATTTCTCTAAGGGTAAACAGAAAGAATTACGGTAATTATTGTTCAAGTCCTCTGGCAGCAAAGTACGTTTATTTTAAGCAATAGATGTTCAAAATGATGTTTGAAAATGCGTGGCTCTACCTGAACCACGATTGGATAAGGAAAGAAAAAAATATATATCTGCAGCAAGATTTTTACAAGCTGCTGCAGCCTTTCCTGCCCATGTAAATAGTTTCACTGCTGAAAAGCTGAGTCATTGCTTTTTCCAACAATGGTTTCTCACTAAGAAAAAGAAAACAATCTTTTCTTCCCCCAGAAGCCAACACACAGAAGTCGTTAATTAGTTTGTCTGTGGGTGGCATTTGAGACTCTACCAGGCCAAGCATTCTCCACTGTGGCTGAAGTGTCAAATTACTCCCAGCAAGAGGCCTCTTATGGCCCCTAGCCTGCCAGCAACACCCCCAGCCCATTTTGGATTTTGCAGAAAGAGGAATTTGAAGGACTATTAAACACTCTGTAAAATGCTCACAACAGATCAGCATAAAGCCACACAGTGCAGGTGTTTCTGTAATTGGAAAAATGCTGTGTTCATTGGCCCTCACACTCACCCTCTTCCCGAGTACTCCTTTGGGTTTTACAAAGCCATTCAGGAAACCTAAGGGCTGACTGGACTTTTCTGAAAATTCAGGCCTCCACATTTTGTCTAAAGTCAAGAGATGGGTTTGGTTTTTCTACCAGCTTTTCTTAAGGAGCTGACATTCCCATCAGGAAAATGGGCATTTACAGTTCTTTGAACAAGGCTGTTTGAAATCAAACACTCCAGATGCATGGAAAGCTCATACATGAGGGATTAAGGAATATGTTGTATGCCAAACATGTTGCAAATGGTACACACCCCTTTATTTCTGGAACTACTTTACAATTTTGAGATAACAATATTTACAGAGTAATCCTTAGATTAATCCAGACAACATCACTGCTTACTTTATCTGAATCTTACTGCTTCCACTAGAATGTCTTAGTTGGCTAACACTGCCCTTAATTTCTGTTGTGTTAGCAGATAACATGCTGATAGAAATTGTAAAGACCCAGTGAAGGAAGCCTAACCTTTGGGCGTTTAGCAGGCAGAGTGCTTTCATTTTGCACATTCTCTCCTCAGCTGTGTAACACCTTTGTTGGGTGAGCCATGCTCTCGGATTGCTATAAGAAGCACCTTGTTTTTCATGCTGCCTTTGGCAAAGTCTGCAATACGCTTCATTGCTAAAAAGCTCTCTCCTTTTCCACTTGCACGTGATAAGTCCGTGAAGTGAGGGGCTCTCTTTGTACAACTATCTGGCCCACTGGTGCATTTGAAGGCTGAATACCTTCGTTGTGCAGAGGAACTGCTCCTATGGAGAAATGGCTTTCCCTGAGAAAATGACTCAGTGCTGAAGAAGTCTCCATTAGGAAGTGGCTTCCTCCCAATTTAATTATTTGCTTTAGTGCAGGCTGATGATAAATAATAATACAAGGTGCAGATCAAAGACTCTAAATATTAGAACATGGACTACAGAAGATCCATTTCAAAGCTTCCCAATTTTCCAGAGATTAGGGAGCAAGATGGTAGACCACGCCCATGCCTCATCCCACTGATCATCAGGTAGAAACACTGGAAGAATTGGAAGTTAGTTTAGCTGATAATAAAACTAAATAAAAATTTAAAATGCATCACTTATGAAAGTGATCTTTCAGAGAAGACTGAAAATTAGATCATTGCCACTCAATATGAGCAAAAGTAGGAAAGACCCCCCTCGTGAATTCCTAGAGTCGTCTCTCTAAATTATAATGTATAATAAATACAGTCAACAAGGATGACATGATATTTGATTTCGATGCTGAGGCTTCTCACTGGGAATGTCAGCTATTTGTCTTTATGGCACATTATGGTATGATCACAAACTCTCCTTGTACTTCAAAGTGGTGAAAATTAAATGTAAGTGACTAAAATATTATTCAAATCTGATAGCAGCCTTTGAATACTTTATCTTGCTCATTTTATTGTTTATACATTACCTCGTGTACTGGTCATTTTTTATTTTATATATACATATGATTTAATAGATGATATCATATAAATTTTTCCCATATAAAATTATCTTTCATGAATATAGAAACTGCCAAATAGAGTGATAAATATATGGGGGTATTTTAATAATCTGTACGGCTTGTTATGCAGGCCACTTGTCTAATAATACTTCAGTGCAGATGTATTGAAGTATATTTATGAATATGTTGCGTATCATTGCAGGACAAAAGATTCATTTCCTTGTTATAGATGCCACTAGTTTCATTTTATATGAGTGCATTTCATCAGTTTACTGCCATTTCCTTGAAATTAGTGAATGAATCTTCTTATTTTTAATTGATAAATTGCAGTTTTACCTGAGTACACTTGCTAAGAGATGTCTTAACAAAATGAATATGTGAGTTCGAGTTCAGATTGTAGATAAACATTTCACTGTGCATCAGAAAGTGAACAGCACTAATGGTGATATAGCAGTTTTTGTTCAAGTAAATCAACTTTGAAAGATAATAACATTCAAAACAATTGATCTTCTTAGAGTAACATTTTAAATAGTAATTACAATATGATTTTTTTGAAGGAGAAATGAAAGGATTGGGTTTATTACTTTGCCCTTGCAAATACAGGTACGTTTCATTGGGCACAATAGATGAATTCTTATATAGCTGTTTCTATCCCAGTAAATTATTCCTAGGGTAAATTCCTGAAGGAAGAGTGCTAATTATAGGAATCTGATGATGTATTGTTTTGTTAATACCGAACATAGCTGAAGGCTTCTTGTTAAATGTGGCTTTTTACTTTAAAATTGCCTTTAAGGTGGATTTGAATTGAGTACAGTTTTTTCTGCATAATGTTGATGGTTTGCATTAGTGAAAAACCTCAGCCAAATGACGTACAGAACGTGGGAAACGCAAACTGCCTGAAGTCCTCCATGTGCCTCCAAGAGCAGCACTGTATACATTAGTAGCTTGCGCAGGGCCAGAGGCTAGCGTATTTATATCTTATGAGCAGTTTTACCTAACTTCTAGTTATTGGTACTAAAAGCAATATTTAGAAAAATAAATAGAAATTATAAGCTTTGTCTGCTTAAACAGGTAAATGAAGAAGTCGAAAATAAGTGCGTGTTCAAGGCAGGGAATTGCACATAGGAGATTGGAATAGACTTTTTAATAATGAAAGTACTTTTTTTTCAATTTCAAAAAGCTTATCATAAATATTCATAAACATAAGAAAAAATATGCAATATGAACCAAAAATGTGTTACAAATGGGTTCTTTCATGTGTGATGTAAATCCACAAATGTATGTATGTTATTGAACTTGTCTACTTTCTTTACTCATATGTCTTTCTATTTTTATTGTGAGATATTGTTTAAATTTTATTGTAACATTTGCATTAAAGTTTTTGAAATATACTGAAATCACAAAGACACACAGATGCACATAAAGAAATATCACTAAAAGGTAACAGAATAAATAAAGAGTACTAAATATATGGGAATCATCCAAAATGAGGCAAGAAAATGGAAACAGAGCAAAATAAATGGGAAAAAAGAAAACATCTTCTAAGATGGTAGCCTTAAATCAATACACATTGGCCTATTAATTAAAATACCCTGAGCACAGCATGTAAAAATAAGAAATTATTATTGTAAATAAAAATTAACCCAGGAGTTGATTAATTAACAGCAATATGCAGTTTAAATAAACACACTTGAAATGTCAAGAAAGACACAAGTGGAATGTTCATGGAAAGAAACCTAGAGACCGAGAAAGCAGTCAGCAAAAAGAAGCTGGTGTGGCAGCATTATTTTAAAAAGGTAGACTTCAAGACAATCAATAAGCCAAAAATACAGATAAAAGTTTCATGATCATAAAAGTACTATTAAACAGGAAGCAAAAACAATATTAAATGCACCTAATAACAGTGTTTCAAAAAATTGTCATGTAAAAACTGGCAGAAGTGAGGAGACAAATGAGTAAATAGAGATTTTAATATCTCTCTTTTAGTAATTGATAGAAAAACCGAGAAAAATGTAAGTAATAATGTGGAAGATTTAATCAACTCTATCAATCAAATTGACCTAATTGACATTTCTAAAACATTATAACTTCAGAATACACATTTTTGAAGTGAACATAGAACTTTCATCTTGATAGTTCCATGATATGTTAGTTTGACCAGTAAATCAAACCTTAATAACCTTTATAGGATCAAAATCACTAAAAAAGCGTATGTTCTGATCTCATTATAGCAGTATTAAAATAGATATCAAAAATAATGAAACAGCTAGAAAATCCCCAAATACTTTGAAATTAAACAATAAATTTCTGAATTAATTAGGTCAAAGAAGAAAAGCAAGGGAAATTAAAACATTTTATATTGAATTATTTTGAAACAAACATTAGAAGAGAAGTCTAAATAATCATCTCAGCTTATAATTAAAAAGCTACAAAATTAAGAGCAAATTAAACCCAGGAGGTCGAAAAAAGGATCTGATAAAAATGAAAGTAGAAATAAATAACATAGAAAACCTGACAGTGGAGAAAATCAGCAGAGACAAATCTAATGCTTTGAAAAGATTGATAAAACTGAAGAACACGTAACAAGATTGATCAAGCAAAAAAATAAAATAATTTTCCAGTATGAGGGATGAAAGAAGGGAGGTCACTATATACCACACAAATACCAAAATCCTTAGGCCAATTAATTCAACAAATTAGATGAAAATGGAAAAAAAAAAAACATCTTTTTTAGGACATGAGTCACTGAGATGTACTCACCAAGATATAGAAAAAAACAGTTGTGTATATTGGATTCATAACTTAAAAAAGGTACTAATGGCTCATTGGTAAATTCTATCAAATATTTTGTGAAGAAATAATACCAATCTTATAAACTCTATCAGAATATGTGAAGGAAGAAAAAAATTCATAACTTGACTAATAAAACTACCACATAATTGATATTAAAATCTGACAAATAGAAAGAAGGGAAATTACAAACAATATTCTATCTGTCATAAATATAGACTGAAAATTTTTAAAAATGTGGGAGAAACTAGAATCCAGCAACAGATCAAAAGTACTACTCCAGGATCTAAGATTGGTTAAACACTCAAAAATCTATCTGTTATTCACTACATTAACATAATAAAGGAAAAAGCATATTACTTTTTTCAAAAGATGCAGAAAAATAAATTTTCTAAAATTACTAGGCATTTAAGTTTTAAATACCATGCAGAAAACTAGGAATAAAAGGGAAATTTCTTCATGTGATAAAGGACATCTAACAGAACTCTAAAATTATCATACAAAATTATCCTAGTAAAATCCATACAATTAAAATGTATACAACTTACTGTATATAAGTTAAACCTCCAAAATATGACTAGTTAAATGTTTTGATGTTTTGTGTGTACCTTAGCTGTGTTCATGAGTTGTTTCATGCAAGCTGGCTCATTAATTTCTCTGAAATCACCCATACATTTAATAATTTTTTTGAATGATAAATACCTGCTTTACCAGGAGATGCTTTGTGTCTTCTAATTTTATTTTAGAATTTTCTGACTGTGATTCTGCTGATATTTGCTTTATTTATTTTAAGGTGAGTTATTAAATGCATTGAAGTTGATTATGAAAGTGGCCGTACAACTTCCCTCCTAAATTCACGCCTTTATGATCTGCTGTGGCGAGTCCTTCCATCCATGGAGACTCGGAATCTTGCTCGACCTCCTGACTTCCTTGTGCCTCGTTTTGACAGGCTGGATGTTAGGAAAGTGATAACGGCAGAAACCTTTAATTCCAGGTGTTTTGGTTTTCTCATTTCTAGCTACCTTGGGATTCCTGTTAACACTCATGTGAAGAGGCCGTGGACAGATTGCTGGCTCCTGAGAGACTGGTAACCCTGTCCCTCTAGTCACACAAGCTGAAATCATCCACTGAATTGTGAGCTACGTATATGATTGGTTTAAGTCACAAAGTTCTGGGTGTTTGTTACTTAGCGACATTTTCTGATATGAAGAAATGAGTTTAAAACTGTAATAAACATCTTTTGTATGGACAGTTTCCCAATCGTGTAATGCCCTCCCTTCACACTATGCTCATCCCATGTAAATAGAACTACCTTGCTTTATTTTGGTCAGTATTTGTTTGGTTCATCTTTCACCGTAATTTTATTTTTAGTTTTTCTCTCTTAGTGCATTTCTTTTGAAAATACATACATTTTTGACACTTATGTAACATTCAATCACAGAAGATGACTTTGATCCGGTGAATTAGATGTTCGTCAATATCGACTGTGGCACTCCTTCATTTTTCCTTTTGCTTCCATCTCTTTGTATTCTTTCTGTTACATTTTCTATATCGTTTTCCTCTTCACTGTATTTTCTCTTCCTTGAATTCATTTTAAATTTAACTTGATTTAGAAGTTACATAGTAAAAATCTATTGTTTCTTTGTGCTGTGCTTGAAAGTTTTTATCTATAAGTATGTTTCAAAAATCTAAAATTATTATTATCCTGTATACATCCTCCTCCTGAAAATGTACACACTTTGCAAACTTATATTTTATTTTACCCTGATTTTACATACTTAAATATTTTATTCTGGAAACCAAATATTTTTAACATAATATATGAAAATATTCCTTTAGTTTACCCATGTTTATCAATTTCTTTACCTACTCCTTTATGAATCTCAGGTATTGCTTTTGAGTTTATTTTTCTTTTCTTGGAATATATATTTGGAAGTTGCTTTATAATAAGTTCTGTTATAGTTAACTTTCACAATTCGAATTTATCTGAAAATTTATTTTCTGCTTGAAATTTTGTTCTTTAAAGATAACTTGAAAAAATATGAATTGTAAGTTATAAGTTGTATACATATATTTTTACTGCCTTCTGACATAGGATATTTGCTATCGAAATTCTGTCAATTTAACTTTTGTCTGTTTATGTTTTGAATAAGTGATTACTTTCTTTACTTTCTGACTAATACTCTTTCTTTATTATTATTATTTTCTACTTAACAGAGTCAAATGTTGACATTTCCAAGAATGGCACAAAAGCAATGCTAGGGAAAGTTTTTTGGCAACTTAGCTTAGATCATAATATTTATACCAAACTGCACTGGTCATCATTATATCATTCACCACTGCACACAAGCAGTAATATATGAAATAAAAGACAGTTTTGGCCAGGCGCAGTGGATCACTCCTGTAATTCTAGCACTTTGGGAGGCCTAGGCATGTGGATGGCCTGAGGTCAGGGGTTCAAGACCAGCCTGGCCAACTTGGTGAAACCCTGTCTCTACTAAAAATACAAAAATTAGCTGGGCAATGGTAGCACATGCCAGTAATCCCAGCTACTTGGGAGGCTGAGGCAGGAGAATTGCTTGAACCCAGTAGGTGGAGGTTGCAGTGAGCCGAGATGGTGCCTTTGCACTCCAGCCTGGGTGACAAGTGACAAGAGCAAGACTTTGTCTCAGGAAGAAAAAAAAAAAAGATAGTTTTACTGGATGATATACTTGATTAAACAGTGAAAATTACTAATTTTATTGAATCTCAACCCTTAAGTATATGACTTTTAAAATAATATTTTATTTTTACATGTAACAACTTAAAATCTTATTTTACTTTTTAAATGCACTGGGATTCTCTTCAGTAATTTTTAAGAGAATAAATAAATCTTAACACTAATAAGTTTGAGAGCTTCTTAGATGAATCTAAATTAGATGCAATTTAGACAATTTTATCGTTATTCTGTCTTCATTTACCTCCCTGTGCTTGTTTGTATAATTTTCTCAAAATGTTTTTTTGATCACTAATTCTCTCTTTAGTTGTGTCTAATTTTTTCCTTAATCTTCTCACTGAATTTTAAATGCCAATCACTTTTTCATATAAAGGCATTTTAGATTCTGTGTCTGATATTTCCACTGTATGAAGTCTTTAGTGTTATAAATCTGATAGGCTGTAGTTCCTCACACATTATTATTATTTTACTGTTAAATACTGCCTGTCCAAACTTAATCCCAAGGAACTCTGAGGAGCCTGGGTTAGGAATGGTATCTAATAATGATATTTCTTTTCTCCTGACAGAACCCAAGAGGGGCTACTCAGCTAGGAGCACTGTAAGTTAATGTTTATAGATGAGATTTCCCTGATTGTGCAGAAAATGTAAATTCAAACCCCATATTGTATGAGGAAAGGACTACCAATTTTCAGAGCAAAAATTACTATTATTTTTAGAAATCACATGGAATGTATGAAGGCAAACTATTTTCTGGGTTGATAACATTTAGAGCAGTGGTCCCAGGAACTGGTTGCAATTTTTTTGTCAAAAGCAACCAGTTTTGAGGAAGACAGCTTTTCAATGGGGGATGGTTTTCAGGATGAAACGATCCCACCGCAGATCATCAGGCATTAATTAGATTCTCATAGGAGCACGCAGCCTAGATCCCTCACATGTGCAGTTCACAATGGGGTTCAGGCGCCTGTAAGAATCTAATGCCACTGCTAATCTGAGCAGAGCTCGGGCAGTAATGCTCACCTCCTGCTGAGGGGCCCGGTTCCTGACAGACCATGGATGGGTACTGGTCAGCAGCCCAGGGGCTGGGGACGCCTGATTTAGAGAACAATTTTCAGCCTAACAATGGTTACTGAGGTTAGGGCACCATTAGGTGTCCTGAATTTGTGCAGCATTCAGAGATTTAGAGTCTCCTGTCTGCCAGTGTCTCATTTCCATCAAAGCTCTCTGTTCCTGCCAAAGGCATTTGCTTCCAGGACAGCCCCAGTCTCGGGATTTATTTACCACTCTGGGATCAGCTTTCTCTTTTGGGAGTCGGGGAAACAGAGTAGGGAGGCCCTTCGGGATGTCCTTTACCTTCTTGTAAACTCAGCAATGCATCTAAAATTTATGATTGCAATGCATCCAGCATCTATATGTTTGATGCCAGAAAGGGGTGTCAGAGTACCTACCTTGCCACGCTGATGGAAATAAATCTATATGCCTTGGTACTTAGGTGTTTTCTGAAGAAATGTAGGATGTGACTAGTTTTGCCCTTGTGTTTGTGCCCTTATATAATATTTGAGAAATTATATATAATTAAATGTATATTAAATAATATAAGGAATATTATTTGTGATATTAAATAATACAAATATTTAAGAAATATTATATAAGGCCCTGAAAGCAAGGATGTCATGAAGCGTGAGTCTTTTGCTGCATTGGAAAATTTTAATCAAACCAACAGTTAACCAAGATTCTCTCATTTACAAAGTTATTTCACTTGAGTTAGGCAAACTTGAAAGCTTCCTGGTTTCAGGCAACCAGAGAAGAGAAGAAAATTACTGTTTGAGGAATTTGGGCCCCAGGAAACATGATTCACTGTGTACCTGCTTTATGGGAAAAATAAATTTATACAGCTGTGAACAAAACCACTATAATTTTCAAAACTCCCTCATTTTCTGAAGCACTCCATTTCTAAGTCTGCTCTGAGTCATCTGGCTCGTCAGAACAAAACAAACTTTGAGGCTCTTGCCTACTGTATTTTAAACTAAGTGATAGGTTGGAAATTGCAGTGCTGACGGGCCTGATAGGATTAGAATGCTGACACGCCGATAATCCCACTGTTTCTTTTAGCCCATTCAGTGCATTGATGTAAACAGTGTAATATCACCTGCCGCCCTCTGCATGCCCATTAAAAAATGCAAATAAATCCTGGCTTACTTTGACTTTAACGGTTATGGTGTCTGCTTTTTGTATTCTCTACTATCTGAGCATTGCTCTAATTCCATTCAAAGTCTGGCCTTCTAAAAACTTTAACTTTCTGGAATGCAACTTTTATATATATATAAAAATATCTATACATATATATTACACAACTAGGGTATTTATCTCGCTTTCAGTCGAGTAACGGCCCATCTGCTGCCTGCATTCATTACTTGATTTGTGGCGAAGGAGTAGTGAGGTAATCCAAAGTCAGAGTACTCCTTTTACAATACTGCTTGCAGAAGCAAACCCTGGACGTTTGGAGTTTCCTTTTTAAGGTTCTATTTCTAATGAAGTTCGGGGAACCAGAAAAGTTTGTATTTTTTTTTTCCGGATGTGGGGTCTTCCTTTATCACCCAGTCTGGAGAGCCCTGACGTGATCATAGCTCACTGCAACCTTGAAATGCTGGGCTCAAGTGATCTTCCCACCTCAGCAGCCCAAGTAGCTAGGAGTAGTGGTGTGCATCACATCTGGGTATTCTTGTGATTTATTTTTATTTTTATTTTTATCTTTTTTTAGAGATGGGATTTTGCTGTGGCCCACGCTTGTCTCAAATTCCTGGCCTCAAGCAGTCCTCATGCCTGAGTCTCCCAAGTCCCTGGGATTACAAGCATGAGCCACTATTCCTTGCCTTGAAGTTTTGTTTTTAATGTTACAGTTCCAATGAAATTTGGTGAGCCTGGAAAATTAGAACTTTTTAACATACAAACAATAAACAAAATATATAGAATAATTTGGGCTACTGAAGTAAAAAGATTCACTCCGATCATTAAATATTTAGATTTTATATTTAACCTAGTTACAGACAGATCAAAGATGTTTTTCAAAATAGAACATAATATGCCATATTATATAATTGCTTGACTAGGAGGTTGGTTCTACTTAATTTTGTATATTTATGTTTACATATGACAAGACTCCTTGATGATAAGGATAAAATACCCAGGAAGCCACTTCTGCCCTCCATGAACAGAAATATTTCCCCTTCTTCTCCTCAGGACTCTGAACTAGCAGGTATAGAGACTTTTGGGACCTGCTGGCACCTTCTTGTGGACTCAATAATGCCTTTTGATGTTTATTGTTGTAATTTACCTGGCGTCTGGGGATGTTTCATGCCAGGAGGGCATTTCAGAGTCTGTGTTTCGTCATTCCAATGGAAATGCAGGCTGGACCACACCATGTCTAGGTATTTTTCTGAAGTAATTTCTAAATGCAATTTAAGGGCACACACACAGTGATTAAACTATGCGTGTTATTTTATCTGTTCTGAGGGCTTGGAGTTTGGTTCCTTGTATGATCAGACAAGCCATTACATAGAGCTCATATACCCCAGAAAATGTTCTGATGATTCTGCAGTGCTGATTCAGGAAGGTGTGTCCTTATGGAACTGTATAGACTGAATTGTATTCCCCCAATTCATACGTTAAGGCCCTAATCTCCAATGTGAGTGCGTTTGAAGGCAGGGTCTTTATCGAGATTACTATGTTAAATGAGTCCACAAAGGTGGAGCCGTAATTCAATAGGCCTGGTGTCCTAACAGGAAGAGAAACTCTAGACAGGAGTGTGCGCATAGAGAAAGCGCCCTGTGAGAAGGCGGCCATCTGCAAGCCACGGAGAGCATCTCAGAGGAACCCAGGGCCCAGGGGGCCTTGATCTTGGACGCCCAGCCTCAGAACCGCGAGAATGTCTGCTGTTTGAACCACCCCACCCAGTCTGTGGCATTTTTTTTAATGATAACCCCAGTCAGCTAATAAAGGGGTGCTCTAAAACAAATAACTACGATACACAAAAGATATTTTCCAATCATGTATCTCATTGTTTCCTCACCTATGTGGCATAAATAGCATAGACGTTCATGGACTTGATTCATTACTAAATAATGATAGATACAAAAATCTTACTATGATCTTTGTGCTCCACTGCACGTTATTATTATTATTTCAGACAGGGTCTCGCTCTGTCGCCCAGGCTGGACCTGGCTGGGTGGCGTGCAGAGGTGCCATCTCGGCTCACTGCAACCTCCGCCTCCTGCGTCGCTGGGATTCCGTGCACCCACCAACACGCCTGGCTCATTTTTTGTATTTTAGTAGAGACGGGGTTTCACCTGTTTCCCTGGCTGATCTCCAGCTCCTGAGCTCAGGTGATCCGTCTGCCTGGGCCTCCCACAGTGCTAGGATTACAGGCGTGAGCCTCTGGACCTGGCCCCATGTGCTTTACTGATGAGGAAGAATTTAGCGAAGTTACCTTTAATAGTAATAATAATGACAATGGTAATACCTATATATAAATAAACATTCACTAACATAGCATAACTCTATAAGATTTGGCCTATTATAATAACTGGCATTTGATAAGTATTTCTAAGGCCAAATCCTGTTCTCATTTCATGCCTTTCTTTTTATTTTATTTTTTATTGCACTTTAGGTTCTGGGGTACATGTGCCAATCATGCAGGATTGTCTCATAGGTACACACACGGCAATGTGGTTTGCTGCCTCCATCCCCCCCATCACCTATATCTGGCATTTCTCCCCATGTTAACCCTCCCCAACCTCCCCACCCCAGGCTGTCCCTCCCCTAGCCCCCCAACAGACCCCAGTGTGTGATGCTTCCCATGCTGTGTCCATGTGTTCTCACTGTTCAATGTACTTATCCTCTTTACCAATGAGCAAATTGAAGTTTAGAGATACTAACTTGCAAATGGTCATAAGCTAATAATCACCCAGGACTCCAGTATGTTCTTAGGAACTACTTGGGAGTGTAACCCATGGGGGAATGTCATCCATCGTGCATTTCAAGGTAGAATAAAAATTATGCAAAAAAATGGACTTGGTCCAAGCCTGTAGTTAGCAGATGACCAATCTATGTGCCAAGAAAGTTAGAGACATACATTCAAAATTAGACATCTAGTTACAATTAGAATCAGAATGAAAACCCAGATTGACTGAACAATTATCAAAATCTCTTTCTGCTGCACTGTGAAAAGTCATACATTAAAAAAATGCCAGTAAAATAAAAATTACATGTGATAATGAAATATGTGAGATTTAATCAAAACAAAAATAAAATGGCACAAATAATAATTTTTCATTCACCTTATTTCCAATCTTAATATAATTACTTTTCATACAATTATAAGAACATTTACATTTTTAAGAATATTTTATACCATTTATGTTTATGTTTAAAAAACTTAGTCAACAGAGGGGGATGTTGATGTGAGGCTTAAAAGCAAATTCAAAAACAAATGTTAAATAAATCAATATATTAACTTTTCCATTAAAGCTCTCAAAACAAGAGAGCATTTTCTTTATTAAAATACACATTTGCAAATTCAATTTTAGATTTTCATTAGAAAATTTAAATCTCTTCATATATCACAAACAGAATTTAGGATTGGAGGCATGAAATTGTACACTTAATTATTAAGGCCATTGGTAGCTTCTAAATTATGGTTTGTTTGTTTTTTTCTGATTTAATCTTATAATTGTCTCATGTGGTCTTCACTCCATTATCTGACTTACATAGAGATTAGAGAAAATAGTCTTAGAAAATCAGTATAGTTAGAATCATCAAGAAAAAAAGTCCTATGTATGAGTTCTAAAGAGAGTCTTGATGGAATGTTTTTATCTTATTTTAAAGGTCAAATTCAGAAAGAAAATAAAAGAGTTTGACAGAAACAGGCTTTGCTTTTTTCTGCTGTTGAAAAAACTTTCATAGATCTGTAATGGTTCCCACATCACAGAATTTTTTTTATCTGGACATCTTATTAGACAAATGTGAAGTCAGTACCAACCACGCCTGGGGCCAGTGCACCTAGGAGTGCATGTGGACCCTCTCAGCAGCTCTCTGCAGAGAGTCAAGCAGAACAATCGCATTCATTCATTTTTATATACAGTCAATGAAGTCAGGTAAAGTTTACTAAATCGTACCTAAAAAAACCAAATTCAGTTATATTGTCTTCATACAATGTCCTTTGATATGCAAAATAAGTAAAATGCTATTTTACTTATTGATAACAATGAACTAAGTCTTTACTTTTTACGTGTAGGCGCATTAATTTCTTAAAACATAACTTTCACGTACATAGATGGACATCCAATTAATAGCTATTCACTCAGTAAAACATTACTAGAATAAGGTGAAAAATAGCATTGGAATAGTACTGGTAAAATGTAAATTACATATAAAAATGTACATATTAAAATATTACATACAAAATATAAATTGTATAAACAAAAGAAAGTTATATTTAAAAAATTTTCAAGGCATGTGTATTTTTTGCTTTACCTAGGAATTTTTATATTGATATGGATAACAATGATCTTTGACTTTATATTTTGTATATTCAAATATTTGAATATATTACTGAAAACATGGATTATCACAAAATACAGCTGCTATAATTGCATTATTAAAGTGTCCTAAATTCTCAGGCAGCAAATGGCCAATTCATCAGGCACTAAAATCACAGTCCGACAAACCTGACTCTGCACTCATCACCTGAAGGACGTAAGAACTGGCTTTACCTTGTGTCAATGGCTCAGGGTTTGTCTTTTCTAAGAGCAAACGCTAAATGTAACTACATCAAGTCAGTACTCTGTACATCAAAGTCAAGAGGCAGGTTTGACCAACAACTCAAATTTTAGCATTTTAATAAGTGATGATTTAAAAGTGTTGAAAACTGAATCATTCCTACTTGTGAAGTTGTTAAATTATGGATTTTTCTTGCCTCGTGGTTATGAATTTAAAGATAACATACTACTGATTAGTTTTATGTGAGATGGTTTGTTTTTAAGGAAATAAAAAAATCTGAACATAATTAATCTAGATTTCATTTAACACTACTAAAAAATTCAACTAATATTTATTTTTTAAAAACCTTCCCTTTCAGATGAAAACCACGTGTAAGGACAGGAGCAGCTCTTGCAAAATACAGGGTCACGGGGGTTGGGAAGAATAACTAGTTGTGAATGTCGAATTTTGGTTAAAGAGATGAATATGCTTCACATACAGCTATTGTGTAAAGAAGGATATTTAAGTGACTGTTATTCTTTGACTATCCGTCATTTACTGAAAATAGATTTTTTAAACCAGTTAATTAAGCTCTGATTTATGAACATTAATTTTTTAGAAAGATGTCATCTGTGAAAATAAAATATTTGAAAAGCAAAGGTGGGATTTTTAAAACTTTGTTTCAATATTAAGTAAATTCAGCTTTACATGAACACCCACTTGGCTAGATAGATAAAGCTCTCGGCCAGGCATGGTGGCTCATCCCTGTAATCCCAGCACTTTGGGAGGTCAAGGTGGGCAGATCATGAGGTCAGGAGTTTGAGGCCAGCCTAACCAACACGGTGAAACCCCGTCTCTATTAAATGACAAAATAAATTAGCCATGCATGGTGGCGAGGGCTTGTGGTCCCAGCTACTCAGGAGGCTGAGGCAGGAGAATCGCATGAACTTGGGAGGCGGATGTCGGGGTGAGCCGAGATTGCACCTCTGCACTCCAGCCTGGCGACCGGCGACACAGCAAGACTCTGTCTCAAAGAGCAAAAAAAAAAAGATAAAGAGATCACTAGTCAGAAAGACATGGAAGAACTTAGAAATCAGGAAAGAATTATCTAAGGATAAAAAATTCGATGGATATATTCTTAAAATTTCAAATGATTTTAGTTATATAATTCCTCTTGGAGTTCCAAATTGTGAGTCATTTCTTCTGAGGATAGTAGAATTATATTTTGAAAATTACTCAGCTTTGATATGCAGTGTAGCTATGCCATATCCTGGCTTGCATAAGTTATTATCTTTCCTATTTATTTATTTACTTTTCTGGGGATAGCAGGACAGCCATTATTCTCAGATCATCATTGGAACTAACATCACATAATCTCAAGCATTAACTGTTGTCATCCACAGCTTATCCCTTTCGGCTTCTCCACAAGCCCTTTCCCAAGTCTAAGTTATAATTTCTCTCCTATGATTGTGCCTACGATGCCTCTCCCCACCTTCGCCCCCTCCCACACAGCACTGGCATGTAAGCCCCTGGCATCAAAAAGGCCCTTTGCTTTCACCCTGTGACCCGTTGTGTCTCATGGCTTGGCCTGTTCTCATTTCCGGCAAGGTAGGTTCACATGTATCTAGAGTTTATTTGTGATCTTGAAGAAGATCTTCTAAGTTGTTTTATTCCAAACCTTCCTCATTAATAACTGTGAAATTACAAATTGGTTAAATTTGAAGTCGTTGTAGAAAATTATGTAATCAAGGCATTATGAAAAGACTACCTTAAGTGGACATTGTCCCTTCACTGGTCAGAAAGAGGTGCCTGGGGATTACAGAATGTGGATGCCTTGTGGATGGTGTTAACTGGGACTGACTCGAGCTTGCCTGACAAACCGTTTTACAAAAAACTTAAATCACTTCCACGACATTGCCTGGTCTAGGTGCTATTTTTAGTACATGCATAATACAATTTGTCAGAAGGTTTTAGAGCAAAGTGGGGAGGATCGCCTTGTGGCATACTAAGCATCTTGGAGATCATGAGTAAATACTGGATAGCACAATCAAGCTGGCAAACACCGACAACAACCTTAATTTCCTCGTTAGAATTCCCCGTAGGTGGGCAGGCCAGTCATGGCCATTTAATTCCTCACACCTGTGCATCTTCACAGTTTGGCTCAATGACAAATTTAAAAACAAAACAAAACAAGCTTCATTCCGAGAAAAACACAATTCTTGAAATGACAAGTGACAAATCCTACAAAGGAAAGTGCTGTCTCGTGGTGTTCTTCTAATTTTTTTAAAAAGAGAGATTCATGTTTACTGTAGGTAGGCGTGCCTGTCTTCACAGACTGATGAGATCTCAGGTGCAGTGTCATTGAACTTGAGAAAGCAAAGCTTGCAAAATGAAGAAAAGCAGTTAAGTAAAACTGCTGCAGATTGCAGCCACCTGCTCTTAGCCGGGATTAGTAACTGCTGGAAGTCCATTGCCACATTCTTAGAAAACAGATTGACCACCACTCTTACTCTCACAGAATACTGATGAGTGAAATGCCTCTCAAATTAACTCGAATGTCACTGTCAATAGTTACTTATGAGAGAATGATCAGGGTGACAGTCTATTCTGAGAGATTTGGTGGGGACATTGTTCATGGAACCACTCAGACAATAAGCAGAGTTACAAACCACATTGAAACTAACCTAAGAGTCCTACAGAGAGTTCTTTATGATAAACACAGAAATTGACGTTTCTAGTCTTAAAGCCTGAAGCTTACATTGGTTTTATCTGAGTTTCTTCTTCTGGAAATGACCTCCAGGCAGCTCCAAAAAAGTATCAAATAACTGGAACCAGATCACCACCCAGACAATGGGATGCTACCCCTCTTTCACCATCACCACACCCTTGCCACTCCCTAGTTCCTGTTTTCTTACACGCTGTTACATGTCTTCTCTGCTCTGTAAAACCCTAGTTTTAGTCCCTTGGGGAGATGGATTTGAAACTGAGCTCCCATCTCCTGGGCTGGTGCACCCGATTAAAGCCTTCTCCTTTGGCAATACTCATCTCAATGACTGGCTTTCTGTGCAGTGAGCAGCAGACCTGGGCAGAACCCCTAGTGTTTTGGTAATAAATCATAAATTAGCTACTTAGTTAAGAAATGTGTGCTGAAAACATTCTAACCACATATTACATATGATAGGAGTTATTATTGCTAGACTATATGCTCTCTGAAGGTAGAAATTTTACTGTTTTGTTCACTGCTTTATCCTTAGAATGAGAAAAGCCTTACTCCTGGTAAATATTTGTAGAATAACTGAATATAGGTACTCAGAGCTTATATAATTACTTATAATTATTTTCTCTTTTATTCATATTATTGAATGTCTAAGTAGCTTTGTACTCAGTAGTTCATGGAGTTCAAAATAATATTGCCTATCATGTGCCAGGTATTTTTACATACAACACATTATTTCACATTCATACAGGGTCTATTTTCTTATTTTATAAATAAACCAATGAGTCTCAAAGGTTGTTTAGCTAGTAAGCATTGGATTTAGGTTTTGAGTGGCTTTATGGTGTTGATATGATTTAGATATCACATATACTCTAGCTTCCACTTTCATTCTACTGTATTTTGTTTCTCTCTTTAAATAAAGGTGTGTGTCCACAGCTGTGTTTATCAAACTATATGGACTTCTTCCCCTATTTTGTGCCAATTATTTGCTCCTTTATAATGCACACCCACGGACTTTCAGAAGAAGGAGAAGCAGGGCGCTCCTTACTCTGGAGGCCTCGTCTGAAGGCTTGAAGGCCTGGCTGGGTCTGAAACATGAGAGGAGGAGCAGCAGAAGGCCGAAGGGGCAGCAGACGCCTCTCTCTGACCCACGTAACACGCGACAAGAGGGAAGCAAGCCACACAAAGACGCGCATCAGGGAAGCAGGATAGTGGAGATGCAGTAGGAGAGGAAACACACAAACACACAAACACATCAACAACTGTGAAATTGCACATATGTTAAATTTGAAAAGAGGGACTTGAGATTATTGTAGAAAAATATTGTAATCAAGCCACTGTGAAAAGGTACCTTAAGTGAACATTGTCTCTTCTTTAGTGTGTGAGTTATAGAAAAACTTGACTTTTTCTGTGGCAAAACTGGGTAGAGTTCTTTTTCATTCACTGTAGAAAGGGAATACACTCAGTTCTAAAGGTAATTCTTAGTCCGTATCCAGTGTACTATGTTAAGCATGCATGGGTGGAAATGAAGAGATTGTTGTTGCTGCTGTTTTTAGGAGATTACATTCATTCTACTTTTATTTCAAGGAAAGCACAGTAAGGGCTCATATTATTTTATCTACATGGCATTTTACAAGTACAAACGTTACATCACAATGGCACATATACGAATATGAAATTCTCGAAATATTTCTTCAGGGTAATATCAGTTTTTATTCACATACTTTTGTATTTTATTACATTAATACATATTTTTGCAAAAACCATATTAAAGAAGTTTGGAGTATTTATAAAAATGTATATTTAAAAAATTAGTGAGTAATTATTGTTAACCCTTGGTATACTGTGGACTTCCGAGGAATGTAGGATAAATATAAACATGCATGCATACACACATGCATGGTACAACTTTCTTTCTTTTTTTTTAAATTCCCAACTTCTTTGTACATTCAGGAGTACACGTGCAGGATGTGTAAGTTTGTTTCATAGGTAAAAGTGCACCATAATGGTTTGCTGCACAGATCATCCCATCACCCAGGTATTAAGTCCAGCATCCGTTGGCTATTCTCCTCCCACTGCCCCCGACGGGTCCCAGTGTGTGTGTCGCCCCTCACCATGTGTTCTCATCATTCAGCTCCCACTGATAAGTGAGCACATGCAGTATTTGGTTTTCTGTTCCTGCATTCGTTTCCTAAGGAAAATGATCATCGGTTTTATCCAGGTCCTTGCAAAGGACATGGTCTAGTTCCTTTTCAAGGTTGCATAGTATCCCATGGTGTATATGTGCCACATTTTCCTTATCTAGTTTGTCATTGATGGGCATTTGGGTTGATTCCGTGTCTTTGCTATTGTAAATAGTGCTGCAATGAACATACACATACATGTGTCTTTATCATAGTACAATTTATAATCCTTTGTATATATGCCAAGTAATAGGATTGCGGAGTCAAATGGTATTTCTGTCTCTAGGTCTTTGAAGAATCATCACACCGTCTTCCACAGTGGTTGAAGTAATTCACACTCCTACAAACAGTGTAAAAGCATTCTTTTTTCTCTACAACCTCGTCAGAATCTGTTGTTTTTTGACTTTTTAGTAATAACCATCATGACTGATGTTAGATGGTATCTCATTGTGGTTCGGTTTGCATTTCTCTAATAATCAGTGATGTTGAGCTTTTTAAATGTGTGTTTTTTTTTTTTTTTGGCTGTATGTAGGCATTTTTTTGAGAAGTATCTGTTCATTTTTTTTTTTTTTTTGCCCACTTTTTAATGGCGGTTTTTGTTTTTTCTTTTAAACTTGTTAAGTCCCTGATGGGCCGATGGACTTCCCTTTGTAGGTAACCTGGTCTTTCTCTCTGGCTGCCCTTAACATTTTTTCTTTCATTTCAACCTTGAAGAATCTTATGATTATGTGTCTAGGGGATGATCTGCTCATGGTATATCTTAATGGGGTTCTCTGCATTTCCTGAATTTGAATGTTGGCCTGTCTTGCTAGGTTGAGGAATTTCTCCTGGATGATATCCTGAAATATTTTTTTTATATTGGTTCCAATCTCCCTGTCTCTTTCAGGCATGCCTATCAGCCATAGTCTGGATCTCTTCACATAATCCCATATTTCCCGGAGGCTTTGTTCATTTCTCTTCATTTTTCTTTCTCTATTCTGGTCTGCCTGTCTTATTTCAGAAAGGCAGTCTTTATGTTCTGAGTTCTTTTCTCCACTTGGTCTCTTCTGTTATTACATGTGATTGCGTTGTGAAGTTCTTGCCATGTGTTCTCAGCTCTATCAGGTCACTTATGTTTCTCTCTGTACTGGTTATTTGGCTGTCAGCTGTGCTGTTTTATCATGATTCTTACCTTCCTCGCATTGTGTTACAATGGGCTCCTTGAGCTCAACAATATTTGTTTTTTTCCACATTGTGAAGCCTACTTCTATCATTTCAGCCATCAGCCTCAGCCCAGTTCTGAACCCTTGCTGGAGAGGTGTGGTTGTCATTTGGAAGAAAAGGGGCACTCTGGATGTTTGAGTTTTCAGCATGTTCACACTGATTCACTCTCATCTGTGGGCGTATCTACCCTCAGTCTTTGAGACCACTGCCCTTTGGGTGGGGTTTTTGTTGTTGTCTTTCTTTGACTAGTCTGCCACTCTTCCATAGGGCTGGTGGTCTGCTCCAGGCCCCAGTCACCTCAATTTTTTCAGTACTTGGAGGGATCACCAGCCAAGCCTGCAAAACAGTGAACGTGGCACCTCCCCCTTTCTCTGGAAGCTCCATCCCTCGAGGGCACTGACCTGTTGCCGGTCCGAATGCACCTGTAAAAGGTGGCTGGAGACCCTGGTTGAGAGGTCTCAGTCAGATCGGAGGAACAGGATCAGGCACCCACTCAAAGCAGCACGCTGGCTGTGTTCTGGTAGAGCAGCTGTGCTGTGCTGGGGATCCTTTGAGCCTTCAATTGCTTTGGGTTTTCCAAGGCCCATAGGCTGGACTGGCTAGGAAGCCCAAGTGATACAGGAGTGAAGAAGAAATTATTTAGGCAAATAGTGAGGGTAAGGAAGTCCTCAGTAAAGTCTTCCTTTTAATGAAAAGCAGCCTCCAAATCATTTTCTTTTCTAATGAAGAGCAGCATGGAAAATCAGCAGGCTGGAAGCTCGCACGGGTGAACGCTGGCCGCTGTCCCAATGGGAAGAGGCTGCCTGTGAGCTGGGCATCTCCGACATGGCAGCTCCATTCTCTCCTTTCTTTGTCAACCATGAGCATGGCAAGTGATAGGCAACAAGGTAGAGACCCTCCTTGCATAATAAAAGATTAGGGCGGGGAGGCCAGCTTCCTGGCACACTATGTAAATGTCACACTTACTCCAACCAACCTGTGGGCCCTGTGTAAATCAGATGCCACCTCCTCAAGCCTGTCTGTAAAACCTGTACCCTCTACCGTGGCCTGGAGGTCCCACCTGGGCACCCCTCTTTCTCACAGGACAGAGAGCTGTTCTCTTTTCTCTATTTTGCCTATGAAACCTCTGTTCTTAACAGCACTCCACATGTGGCCTTGTCCTTGATTTAACTGGCACGAGGCTACGAACCTTGGATATTTACCCCAGACAGTGACGCTGCTTCACAAACAGCAAAGGTGGGGGCCACCCTGTTCCCCAGGGACTCTGCCCCAGGGAGAAATTAGAAGTCTTTCAGCCACAGAACACAGGCAGGGGTGGCTGGAGGCCCCAGACGGGAGGCCCTGCCAGCGAAGAGGAACGTATCAGGGTCCCATGCAAAGAAGCCGTCTCACCACTCCCACCACTCCCACCATGCCCACCATGCCCACCATGCCTCAACGTGCAGCTGTGCCACGCTAAGGAGCCGCCTGTGTCTCAGTTGGCTTGCTCTCTCCAAAGCCCGCAGGCTGGAAGGGCCAAGTTTTCCAAACAGCAAAGTTGGCAGCATGCCCCTCCCGCTGGGCATGCCTCCCAGGGAGAAATCAGAATTCTGTCTGCAGAAACGGAGCAGAGGTGGCCAGAGGCCCTGGCTGGGAGGCCCCACCCCACAGAAAGAGTCGGTAGATCCACATCCCACTTAAAGCAGCAGCCTGGCCACATTCTGGCAAAGCAGCTGTGCTGCGCTGGGGGGGACTCTTCCTGGTCCAGACTGTCTGGACTCTCCGGAGCTAGCAGGTTTCAGCAGCTGAGTCATCCAAATAGCAGCGATGGCCGCCTGGCCCTCTCCTCCAGAGCTCTGTGCTGTCTCAGGCAGGCTCCACCCTGTTCCCTGCCAGTGGCTCTTGTTTTGTGAAGTGGAGGCTGCAGACCAATGCCATCAGCCCCCTGGATCCAGCTCCCTTTCTAGGGGCGTGCGGACCTCTTGCCTTATCCGAGTCACGTCACCTTTGTCAGCGATCCCGGGGCCGGAGTTTGTAAGGCTGCTGGGTCTCCGTGCATTCCTGAGCAGCGGCTCGGTCTAGACTCCATACAACTCTGCGTGTCAGACCCAAGGTCCTGGTGGCTTGGACTTGCAAGCGGATCTCCTGATCTGAGGGTTTCGAAGTTCCATGGAAGAGGCTTCATTTTCCAGGGTTACTCATTCACTCATGGCTTCCCTTGGATCTGAAACATTTTTAAACCAGGTTTAAGTTTTCCTGGTTCAATGTGGTACTTCATTCTGTAACCATATACTCCTTTATAAAATATAAATTATAATTAGAAATATTTTTGGCATCATGTATTTATATTAAAGGTATGCAAATGTTTCTTATGAAATTTACTTTCAATTATATGTATATAGTCTTTTGAGATGTATCTGGAGCTTTTTTCCCTCTGAAAACATTCAAATGCAGGCATATCTTGTTTTATTGTGCTTAGATTTATTGCACTTAGAGATACTGTAATTTTTACAAAGGAAATGTTTGTGGCAACTCTGTATTGAGCAGTTCTGTTCATTGGCACCATTTTTCCGACACCACATGCTCACTTCCTGTGTCGGTCACATTTTGGTAATTCTCTCAATATTTCAAACGTTTTCATTGTTATTATTTCTGAGCTAGTGATCCATGGTCAGTCACGTTTGAGGTCACTATTAGGAGCACCATGACGGCTGCCCATTTAAGATGGTGAACTTAATCGATAAATGGTGTGCATGTTCTGACTGCTCCGCTGACCAGCGGTTCCCCTGTTTCTCTGTCTCTCCTTGGGCCTTCTCAGTTCCCAAGACACAGCAATGTAAAATTGACCACTTAACCCTACAGGGGCCTCCAAGTGTTCAAGTGAAAGAAAAGTTGCACATCTCCCACTTTAAATTAAAAGCTAGACCCGATTCAGCTTAGTGAGGAAGGCGTGTTGAAAGCCAAGAGAAGCTGGAAAGGCCTCTAGTACCAAACAATTAGCCAAGCTGTGGCTGCCAAGGAAAAGGTCTTTAAGGAAATTAAAAGTGCTAACCTAGTGGACACACGAGTGATAAGAATGTAAACCAGGCTTCCTGTTGAGAAGGAGAAAGCTGTGGTGGTACAGATAGACCAGAGCAGCCACAACATTCCATTAAGCCAAAGCCCGATCCAGAGCAAGATCCCAACTCTCTTCAATTCTGTGAAGGCTAAGACAGGTGAGAAAGTTACAGAAGAAAAGTTGAAAGCAAGCAGAGATTGTTGGTTCACGAGGCTTAAGGAAAGAAGCCATCTTTGTGACATAAAAGTGCAAGTTAAAGGAGCAAGGACTTGTGTAGAAACTGTAGAGTTGCCAGAAGATCTGGCTAAGATCATGATGAAGGTGGCTTCACTAAACAACAGATTTTCAGTGTAGACTAAAGACCTTTCTCTTGGGAGAAGATGCCATCTAGGACTTTCATAGCTACAGAAGAGAAGTCAAGTCAATTCCTGACTTTAAAGCTTCGAAGGACAGACTGAGTCTTTTGTTGGGAACTAATGTAGCTGGAGGTGGGAAGTTGAAGCCAATGCTCATTTGCTATTCTCAAAATCTTGGGGCCTTAAGATTTATGCTTAATCTACTCTGCCTGTGCTCTCTAACTAGAGCAATAAATCCTTTATGATGTCACATCTGTCTTACTAAATAGTTTAAGCTGACTGCTCAGAATTAAGGATTTCTTTCAAAATATTCCTGCTCATTGACAAGGCATGTAGTCACTGAGAGCGCTGATGGAGGTGTACAAGATCATTGTTGATTTTATGCCTGTTAACACAACATTCATTCTACAGCCCATGGATGGAGAACTAATTTAGATTTTCAGTCTCATTATTTAAGAATCACATGGGCTGAGTGTGTGGCTCACACCTGTTATCCAGCACTTTGGGAGGCTTAGACTGGCAGATAACTTGAGGTCAGGAGTTTGAGACCAGCCTGGCCAACACGGTGAAACCTCGTTTCTACTAAAAATACAAAAATTAGCCGGGCATGTGCCTGTAACCCCACCTACTCAGGAGACTAAGGCAAGAGAATTTCTTGAACCCGGGGAGGAGGAGGTCACAGTGAGCCGAGACTGTGGCCCTTCACTCCATCCTGGGTGACACAGAGAAACTCCCTCTCCAAAAAAAAAAAAAAAAACAAAAAAACAAAAAGAAAAAAAGAATTACATGCTGTAACCCTGTGGCTGTCCTAGATGACCCCTCTGATGGATCTGGGCAAAGTACACTGAAAACCTTCAGGGTAAAAGTCATTATTTTAGATGCCATTGAGAACATTTCTTTCTACAGTTTAATCACATAGACTCATCTTTAACAGGGCTAGGACGTTTGTGACAATTAAGAAGACGGTCTCCATAGTCCTCCAAGTCCAAACATGAATTCCAGTTTAAAATCATGTTGATCTATTTGATAATCAAGATACCAGCTCAAAATGAAGCAAAAACATTTTTTGTCAGCTTGCAATGGCCCAATTTTCTATTTTACTTTTTCGACGTGGACAATTGCATTTTGTGTGTGTAGCTTTCCCTTTTAAATCAGGGATGATCTTTCTTTCCACACACTTGCATATATACTTACCAGTTTCAAATTCTCATCTCTTTATTGCAAAGCACTAAATGTGGTCACACTCCAACTAGAGTTTCATTTAACGAGGTCACTAGGATCCAAACAATGAAGGGAGAGGAGATGCGGCTTTCCCAGTCCGACTGATCCAGTTTGGTGGACCATCTGGAGATGTAAGTGGGCGTAATGGGCATCATTTTACCTTCTTGGAGAGTCTTATCAAGAAGTGGGTATTTGGGCTTTCATGTGACTCAGTGTGAGAGAAGAGGCCAGGGAAAGAAAGTGTTGATTGCTGAGTCAGTGGTCTCGCTGCAGAAGACCCATCCACCCTCTCCGTGATGATATCCAGCAGCTGTTACACGCTAATTTGAAAACAAATTATTATAGATCTTGGAACGTTTCTCAGCTCAAAGCAGAGTTGACATTTAACTGCATGTGAGGACAGCAATAAATCATGTTAGATCAAAAGGTCTACTAGTTAACAGCTAAAAAAAGGATTGCATTATTTTTCCTTCATTTTAGTCTGAACTCCCTCTAGAAGGTAGGTGGTGTAATAGGAGCAAGCAACTTTGTCCGTATACAGATTTTCATGTGCTTTACATCCAGACTTTGAAACCTTGCTTACCATTTTCTCTCAGGTCCAATTCATAAACCTCACATTTATAAATTTAAGAATCAAATTGCAGATCACTTAAAGCTGGATGTGCAGGCTGAATTGTGAACTCATGAGGAAAGGAGCTTGCACTGAGAGCAGGAGTGTACGGTTTTCATATTGGAGAAAATGCAGCTAAGCTTTTTGTCACTTGATTCACTAGGAAATAAAATGTTATAGGATTAGTTAAGATGCAAACCGATTTCGGTGAATATTCATCATGAATAAAGGCTTAACTTGGTTAGGTGACGTGATTCAGGGCAGTTTAGATGTTTCCTTAAAAGAAAAAACACCTACATGCAATTTGATATCTGGAATATTTCAGAAAGTTTTTACTTTGGCCATGTTTCACTCACAGAGGGAGATAGAAAGCCAAGGCCATAATGAGGTAATTAATCAAATTAAATGCGATCATGCTTTCAATTCCCTGTATCTCTCTCTGTGCTACTAGATACAAACATCTCTGAAAGCACTACAGAAAAACACCATCATTGTACTTGCAAAGGAGAAAAACGTCACATACATTGCTTAAAGTTTGCAAAAGCAGCTTTAGTGTTCCTAGGTAATTGATAACATGGGCAGTGCCAGAAAATTTTGATATTTAACATTTTGCCTGGAGGTCCCAAATGAACCTAGAATCAAGTGTGAAGCAGTCTCCAAGGTAGAGGAATCTGGAGTAGCATATATTTAAAATAGTCTCAAAATTCTCACTTTTCTAGTGAGAGTTTAATTTGAGAGTATGGATATCTGTATAATTTTATCAAATTATTAAACCAGAAATTTTCTGATTTTAGAGAGAGAGCAGAAAGTTTATCCTTAGGCTTCCTATGCCTCAGTGAAATAACGAATGGACAAAAATGTTCAAGGAATTTATTATAACTCTTTTATTCCTTTATAATAACTGAAATGGATTATCTCAAGCTCCTGAAGCCAAATTATAGCAAGAAAAACATATTATCCTACAGATAGTTGTTTAGTAAGTGGATGAGAGAGCTGTGCATTGCAAGCAACCCCCTTGAAGGATGCTAGCCGAACTGCAGTGTCGGCAAAGTGTAAGTGGAAAGGTCATTTGAATGATTTCTCATAATTGAATTCTACCAACATAGTCGTTGACATTTTAATGTAGTTATTTATTTAAAAATTCTTATGCATTTATAATGCACAGACAGAATTTGGAAATAAAGAGAAAGGGATAGTCCATTCTTCAAGGGAGTAATTGTATGTGAAAACCTGAGTCAGGACTTGATACAACTACTTTGAGGCCATGATTAGCAGGTCTCTCTGTTGGGATGGAAGCTTCATTTATAATATAAGGACAATGAATTGCACATGTTAGAAATTCTGCAGTACCACTTATAGGTTGTGGAATTTATCTTAAAGAAGCAAGAGTAGTTGAAGATACTTGAGTAAGAGGGTGACATGGTGAGAGTAATGTTTGTGGATCATCTGGCAGCTGTACACAGATTTTGTTGGCATGGAAAAGACTGATACCTGGGAGATTAGTAATTCATTTTTGCTGAAATCTAGCAAAGGAAGCATATGGTATTGGAAATGAGAATGAAAAGAATGGATGAATATGGGAAATATGAGGAGGAATTGACAGCACTTAATGACTGAAGTTTAAATTTGATGTTGATAGCTCCAAAATGTTAATTAGCCTCTGTTATTAGAAAAATTATACTATGTGGACAGAGCAAGTAAACTGTGAGAGATGAAATAATTATAACAGAGCATGGGCTCTTATAAGCATCGACTGGGACAGTATCTTGTCTCAACAGTTTGAAGAACTTTGGGCAAGTCACATGTCTTTCAAAGAGTCTTTTCCTTAAACTTACAAAATAGAATCATAACAATGGCTACCTGTCAGGTTTTTTGTGAAGATTCACTAAGCCCATGTAAAGTGCTTGGCACATAATGTCTCAATAAGTGTTTGTAACTCGTCCTTTCTGTTATGGCGCTAATTACTATTGTGCTTTTTAAATCAGCCAAACAATCCCTGAAGGGAGGGGGAGATCTGGTATGACTTGTCTGTCCTGTGGAACACTCTTAACAGGCTGCTGGAGGTGCATGATTCAGGCTTCAGATATAGAACTGAGAAGTATGTTTAATTAAAATAGGGTAAACGTTCACATGATGGGAGTGAATGTTTCACTAGGATGACATAAGATGCAAACAGGAATCAACCATCTAGTTTTCCTTTACAAAGCGACTGGTGAAATCTGGGTCACACACCAGGGGTTCAGACAGCCAAGTCTCAGGGAAGGAGTCTGGAAATGCACCCGTGCTAAGGTAGCAGATTTCCTTCCTTAAGGATGCCAAGACAGCAAGTCCCAGAGAGTTTCTTTTCTTTTTCTTTCCATGGTTTTAGGGTAGAGGTGGTTTTCAGTTACATGGGTAAGTTCGTTAGTGGTCATTCCTAAGATTTCGGTGCACCCATCATCTGGGCAGTGCAATCTGTACCCACTAAGTAGTCTTCATCCATCACCTCCTTCCAACCTTCCCCCTGAGGTCCTGAGTTCATCATATATATATATATATATATATATACACACACACACATTGTGGAATATATATATACACATACACACACACATACTGTGGAATATATATATATACATATATATACACACACATGTGTATATATATGTATACACACACACACACACATACACATATATATATATATACACACACACTGTGGAATATATATATATACATATATACACACACACACACATATATACACACATGCTGTTATATATATATACACACACACACACATATATATACACACACGCACACATATATATACACACACACACACACATATATATATACACACACTGGAATATATATATATACACACACACACACACAATGGAATATATATATATATATACACACACACTGTGAAATATATATATATATATATACACACACACACACACACACACACACACATATATATATACACACCACATTTTCTTTTTCCACTCATTGGTTGATGGACACTGAGGCTGGCTCTGTATCTTTGAAATTTCAAATTGTACTGCTGTAAACATGCATGTGCATGTGCATTTTTGATATAACGATTTATTTTCCTTTGGGTAGATATTCAGTAGAGGAATTGCGAGATTGAATGGTAGTTCTATGTTTAGTCCTTTAAGGAATCCTTGTATTGTATTCCATAGTGGTTGTACTAGATTACATTCCTACCAGCAGTGAAAAGTGTTCCCTTTTTACCACATCCATGCCAACATCTATTATTTTTTGATTTATTAATTATAGCCATTCTACAAGAGTAAGGTGGTATCTCATTGTGGTTTTAATTTGCATTTCCTTGATAATAAGTGATGTTGAGCATTTTTCATAGGTTTTTTTTTTTTTTGCTGTTTGTATATCTTCTTTTGAGAATTATCTATTCATGTCATTTACCCACTGTCTGATGGAATTTTTTTCTTGCTGATTTGCTTGTGTTCCTTACAGATTCTGGAAACTAGTCATTTGTCAGATGATTTTCTCCCACTCTGGGTTGTCTGTTTACTCTGCTGGTTGTTTCTTTGGCTGTGCAGAAACTTTTTAGTTTAATCAGGTACCATTAATTTATTTTTGTTTTTGTTGCATTTGCTTTGGGGATCTTAATCTTGAATTCTTTGTGTAGGCCAATGTCTAGAGAATTTTTCCAAAGTTATCTTCTAGAATTTTTATTGTTTTAGGCCTTAAATTTAAGTCTTTGATGCATATTTTTTGCATGAAGTGAGTGATGAGGATCCATTTTCATTCTTCTGCAGGTGGCTAGCCAGTTATTCCAGCGCCATTTATTAAATAGCGTGTCCTTTCTTCCAAAAGTTTTCTGCAGAGCACTAGTTCCACCGGATATTTAGTTTTGAAAGCTTCCATAATCTGATATGTTTTAGAAATGTATTATAAGCTCTGAAAATCCCTATAGGAAAGATTCTTGTTAACCTTATTTAAACCAGAATCCCCCAAAGTTACTCAGATAATAATCCCTGTATTACCTGTTTGCTTTCTGAGGAATTTGCATTCCAGAGGACAGACTTATTGTATTTGTTGGTCAGAATCATTTCAAATCCAGACAGCCGTTTCATTCAGGCAGAGATAATTTGCTTGTTTTATACTTTCCAAGAAGAAAAATTGCTTCAGAAATCCCCAAATTTCACTGATTCAAGAATCATGCAGAGTTATTATTGATCCCAGAATAAATCTGTTGATAGCAGTCTTCTGTTTTTGGTTTCTGACCACCTGTGACTGACGACCTTGAATCCGTGTGCTCAGGCTGCCTGTCAGCTCTGCCTATACCCCTTACTCCTGTTGAATTCAGACCAACCGCCCTTCCCAGATTTATCTTGTGGCGGTCTTGTTTGTTGCGACATGGAATCAGAAGGAAAACTACAAACATAACTGTGCACAGAACGTAAGGTGCTTGCACATTTCACCAGGTTCACATGAGTGATCTGAAAATGAGCGCTGGAGCCCACAGCGAGAGCTGGCACTGCCTGCAGACCAGCATCCCGCCACCCTTTCTGTGTGACTGTGCATCCAGATGACCATTCCCTCGGAAATGATGTCTACATCACTCCTGCTCGAAAGCTCTCTCTGCCGCTTTCAAGGAGTTATGATAAAGCTGTTGCTGACTTGTTCCTTGCTGCTGTAAGAAATGGATTTTACTTGGAGCCAAGGATGTGAACAACAACAACATATAAAGACAATTTCACAGTGGAAGAAAGTATTCTAATGCCCACTCAACTGTAATTGAGCTGACGCAGGGAGAAAACATACATGAGGGAGAAAGGCAGTAAAGCTAAAGGGCCTTTATGTTCTCAAAAGAAATAACCACCTTCAAAACTTTACAGGTCATGTACTCTAGAATCATACAAATTCTACATTAAGCAAATTGTTTCATAAAATTATAATAAAGTTTTAGGGAAGCATAACACTTTGCATTGCTTTTAGAAACAAAGTGATCTGTGCTACTGCTTAGAAGTTACTACAATTCCAAATGGTGGTAGAAGATAGTGATCAACCAACATAGTCTTGGGTTTTCTTTTCCTGGTGAGTTTTCAGCTCCTCAGCACACGTTATTTCAGACATGTGTCAGTGTATGTTAGGTGCCAAGCCCATGAGAAGCAATAAATGAGAAATAGTTATTATTATGAAAATTGCTAAATATATTCAGATTATGCAGTTAGTGTGGATTCTACTTTGAAAAAACATGAAGCTTTATTCTTACTCAATGTATTATGGAATGTTATCAAGACACCAGTTCTAAAATTTCAAGGGAATGAAAGCAACACAGCCTTGTGTCAAAGGTTGAACTTTAATGTTGTAAGACATATTTAGATATCAGACACACAGATCTGTCATAATAAATCTGAAATTACTAATAACTATATCTTTAGATTAACTGATAGTTGCATTATTATTTCGAGCATTTCCACAGATTGACCACAAGTAGTCTATGTGACTAGATTTTAAGGAAATGAGAATTCTGATAGTATTAGGTAGGTTGTGTAACCTGATTGTGCTTGGCACAAGAAGGCTTTGAATGCCTCAAGTAAAGCAATTGGAATCACAGAAGAAATCATGCTGGAATGGTCATGTTTTAGGAGCTGAACTAAGGAGATTTCTGCCACATGTACATGGTGAAACACAGTTGGACAGCTTTAAGTTGGAGTGCCATGATGAGATTGGTGAAAATCACTCTAGCATGTTGTGAGTGATGGATTAAAGTGGAGAAAGATCGGAGGTATGCCAACCTAAATTAGAAATGTGTTCTTGGCTTTATTTAATTGATGTAAAGTAATGAAAGCTAACAATGTTTATCCAAAACCCAAAATTATTAAACAAAAATTTCACAGAGAAGACTGGTCATTATTTAGTTTTTTTTAAAAAAAGTTTTATCAGATAGAAAATATTGGCCCAAAATAATAGAAAACCCAACTCAAATGAACTTATGTAATATAGACATGCATTAGCTAAAACATAGGTCCAAAGATAGGGTAACTCCTGTCATTGCATGGTGAGAACACTTCTCACTTCTCTGTAATTCTCCTGGCTCTGTCTTTTTCCCTCTGTTGATCTCATCTTCATGCTGACGGCAAGATGGCTGATGGAACTTCAAGGAATCACATCCAGATACAGCAGAGGCATAAAGGGACCCTCTTTTTCAGTTCTTTTTCTTATAACTGAGAAAATCTTTTTTCTAGAAGCCTCTGCTCTTGTCTGTCTGAAATTTTTTCTCAAGTTTTGCTGGCCTGAAGTAACTTAGTAAGTTACATGTACTACCCCTATACAAGCCACTGACCAAAGGAATGGAAATGACAAACATTGGCTTTGATGAAAATAATGTATGCAGGAGCCAGGAACGGGGTGCCACTCCCTGAGCCCGAGGAACGGAGAAAATGGAACTCTGTGTAGCACAAAAGAGCGGAAGAGATAGTGAGTAGGAAACTAACAATGTCTGCTACCTACCGTCCTCAAAAGTCAAGCACTGAGCATCTGAAGAAGCACTCTGGAAGACGCTGCACTTGGCCTGGAAAGGTGCCCCAGCCCGTCACTGCCTTCTCCTGGTTCCAAGCCTCCGTTAGTGATGGCCGAGACCATGTTGCTCACGGTGTCTTTATGTCTCCGTAAGTTGCACTCACGGTGTTTAGAAGCAGGCTTTTGCTCCTCCTCTTCTTAAAAAAATGTCTGTTCTTCCTTTAAGTTTCTAAGACATTTATTCTTTTAAAGCAGCAGTGTTGCCAGTGGATGTAAAGTTTTTGATTCAGTCAAAGATAGACTTTTTTATATAAATAATTGAGTGACCCAGTATCTTAAGGATGATATAATGGGAAACATAATGGAAATTTATAGCAGTTTAATATTGTCTCTTATGAGACCTCAGTGGTGTGTAAGTGGTGATTATTTAATAGAATTCTACACGAATCAGAAGTTGACATATGTGCAATCTAGTGTTTTTTCAAATTGCTAAATGAAAATGTGTTTTTCCTCCACTTTTTCTCAATAATCATTTTCACCCTCAACCCACCAATACCTATTGTATAATTCCAAAACATGGCCTATCAAGTGGAAAATAGGGAATGATCTTAAAGTTAAAAAAATTTATTAAACTTAAAAGTAAATGTACATAGATATTAAGAACATTGGTAATACAAATTAATGTTAATAATGTTATTTTCAGCAATTGCAAAAGCTGTATCTTCTTGAGTATGCACTAAAAGCATTGTAACATATAGAAGTACTTTATTTGACATTTCAGCTTTTACCCTAAAATTACTGAAAAACAAAATAAAGACAGTTTGGTCCATTAAAATGACACAATAATATCTGAATATAATTTGAATATGTAGTAGTTAAGTTCAGAGAAGACAACAGTAAATTGAACAAAATCAACAGCAGTAACAAAATATGATTTGGGGAATTACAGGAGAACTTAGTTGAGAAGAACAACTGAAGACGGAAGAGAAATGCAGCAGAAAGGGTAAGCAATGAAGGGAGAAGGGCGGGAGGAAATACACATGAAGCTTCATAACCAGCTCCAGGCTTCGTTAAGTTAGCATTTGTACATCTTGTGGGCAGAGCGTAAGAACATATTGTATGCTTGGAATAAATCAGAGACTCCAACATAAAATTTGTATTAATAATAAATAAGTGGAGTCCTGTGAAATTATCCATTCCAATCCTATTTCTTAATGTTCACTAAAATCCCATGTTGGAAGTGAATGACCCAGATATCCACAGAGAAAGTCAGAGTGAGTGGACAGAGGAGAGGATGCTCTCTCGGTGTCAGTCTCCTAACCAGAATTACGGCCAAATAAAATTATAGGAGGAAGCAACTGATTCCAAAGGAGGAAAGTGCTAAGTCAAAATCTAAGTATACAGTGGGATCTGAGCATTCATTCAATGTATTATTCATTCATTAACGCAGCTTCCTTCTTCGTTAATGCCTTCAATGGCCACCACCCGTAACTCCCACCACATAGTGGATTGATCAACTGTGAGATCTTGCCAACTGTCAAGAGACCTGATATTGAGACGACAAGGAAGGGATCACTATAAAGAATAGTTGATGCGAAGGACGAGCCTCCATGTGAATACAACATTGCACTCTAGATCTGTCTGGATCATTGAAAAAACAGATTTTCAGCCCTGATGTTTAAAATTTAATCTTTCCAAATGACTCCATATTACAAATGCAGAACACAACTGAAATATATGATTGACAGTTAATAAAACTTAAATGATTTAAGAGGCTGGGCATGGTGGCTCACGCCTGTAATCCCAGCACTTTGGGAGGCTGAGGTGAGTGGATCACCTGAGGTCACGAGTTCAAGACCAGCATGACCAATGTAGTGAAACTTGGTCTCTACTAAAAATACAAAATTAGCCAGGCATGGTGACACATGCTTGTAATCTCAGTTACCTCAGGAGGCTGAGGCAGGAGTGTCCCTTGAACCCAGGAGGCAGAGAGTGAAACTCCGTATCAAAACAAAAATTTTAAGAAATATTTCAGAAAAAATCTGAAAGCATCTTGAAAGAGACTTTTCCTTTGTCTGAAAGATAGCCATGCCTGAAAATATTTGGTCTTCTATAGTATCGGAGGAATGCTAATTAATTACAGTAATGATCACTCTGAAAAGCAGTCGTGCCTGATCTGTGAGTTCATAAAGAAATTAGGTTTTGGAGTCTGACATTTTGTCTGTTGTAGCAAAAGTGTTTTGTTCTTTTACCTGAAGAAGAATGCAAATGAGAAACAAACTAAAGCCTAGTTGCCACTCAGGTAATCCCTGCCTTGAAGTCACAGACCATGACCAGAATAAATCACCTAAAATACTCTCTTAGCAGAATGACAGGAGCCCACTGCCTGGAGGAAAGAGATTACTTGTATGCATATCAGACAGGGTGCAGGAGGACAAACCCAAATGCCACCACAGTCCAGACCACTTCCGACTAATCAGAGGACATTCAGTAAATACGACTTCCGTGTAAAACAAGGACTAGAATTTATTTCCTGGTAGACAGAAACTGTATTTTCCAACAGGAACTGTATTTTCTCTTGCAGAAGCCCTGTACTCACTCTCAAGCACAAAATGTCTATATGCCTGATTGAACATTTAGCCCAGGTGAGGAAATCTGGGCACCCCCATCGGGCAGCCCTCCTTCCATAGCATTTATTGTAGTCAGGCAGATTGGAGCACACAGCTCATGACAGGCCGATAGTTACATAGAGACGAGTGTGCTAGTTGAGCAATACTTCAAATCCAAGTGAGCCTGAACCCTTACATACCAAATTACCTCATCTTTCCTGTTCTGGTTCAATCCATTTCAGGTGAAACAAAGCAACATAAACTTCTGGAATATTCACATTGAAAAACATGAATTGATCTCTGCTTTCAAATGTGATATGAATCACAACTTTTCTGTGTTATATATAATTTCATATTCTGTAGACCAACATCATAATATTTTGCATCTGCAGAAATTTATCTGATGAGACTTGAAAGATACTTTACATGCGCACAGCAACTCTGTTAGAAAGGACTGATGCTACTTGGTGGGGCCAGGCAAATGGAGCTGCCTTCTGCCACTGGAGATTTCAGGGAGTTTAATAAACGCAGCCAGATGTGTAGTCAAGTGTCCTTCTCCAAAAGAGTGGTAGAGCAAATCCAAGGTGGACGCTCAAGCTCAGAAGCCTCTTTCCTAGTAAGGGGCCAGTGGAGAATTACCTGACATTTCTGCATGTGTGGCATAAGACACATTTCTGCAGATGAAACATTTTATGATGTTTTTGGTGTCACCCTTCTTCCATCTCTTTCAAGCTTAAAGTTCCAGCTCTTCTGTCAGAGAGCACGTGTTTTCAGTGATCAAAAAGAGAAAGGAATGACCTCGGAGGCGTCTCTCCCACACCCTCATTTCACACAGGAGGCACCTAGAGCTGGAACTGGTCAACAGTCTTGAGTGGGACGGTCAGTGTCAGAGTGGGTCAGGGTCTCGGGTGGACACCCTTCCAATCCAGACAGCCTGTGCTTCCTGACAGCCACGTAGTGCCTGACACACTGCAGTATCTGTCAGCAGTCCAGACTGCATCCAGCTACACTCTAACCTGTGCCAACCAATTCTTATTTTTTTTGAGACAGAGTCTCGCTCTGTTGCTGGGTGCCAGGCTGGAGTGCAGTGGTGTGATCTTGGCTCACTGCAACCTCCACCTCCCAGGTTCAAGCCATTCTCCTGCCTCAGCCTCCCGAGTAGCTGGGACTACAGGCACATGCCACCACGCCCAGCTAATTTTTGTATTTTTAGTTGAGATGGGGTTTCACCATGTTGGCCAGGCTGGTCTTGATCTCTTGACCTCGTGATCCGCCTGCCTCGGCCTCCCAAAGTGCTGGGATTACAGGTGTGAGCCCCTGCACCCTCTGCCCAACCAATTCTTTTATTTTTATTTCAGTTCCCTGGAGTCAGTTTTCCAATTCCCATTTTACAGATTAAAAAGAAGCATTGAGAAACAACCCAAATTATTCCAACAAGACACATCTTCATTCCTGGCTGATTCAGGATGACAGAGCTCCAGCCTCCAGGCCAGGGCTTATCCTCACTCTCTCCCGTTAGCCCCACTCAGTGACGGCGCCCCTTAAACAAACGTTCTCCTAAATCCTCTTGATAAACAAATCTGCCTTTACTCTTAAAATAAGTGTAGGATTGTGGGCTTGGAAAGAGCCTTAATAATCATTTAATTGAAAACTTTTCCCAATGAATTACAATGCCACACTCCACTTGCTAGACCTGTTTGTTCTTCTTGAAGAGGAAGGCGATTTCCATTCTTTACAACAAATGTCTTCTCATTTTTGTGAGGCTAGGAACAGTGTCATTAAACTGGGGACTAAAGAAATGCTAATTGTGGGCAATAGTTCATTTTTAATTTTTTTCTCCACAATATTTGTATGTCCAGAAACAGAGAGAAACTTTTTTTTTTAGATGGAGATTTGCTCTTGTTGCCCAGCCTGGAGTGCGATGGTGTGATCTCAGCTCACTGCAACCTCCACTTCCCAGGTTCAAGCAATTCTCCTGCCTCAGCCTCCCGAGCAGCTGAGGTTACAGGCGCCCGCCACCACTGCCAGCTAATTTTTGTATTTTAGTAGAGACAGGATTTCACCATGTTGGTCAGGCTGGTCTCGAACTCCTGAACTCAGGTGATCCACCTGCCTTGGCATCCCAAAGTGCTGGGATTACAAGTGTGAGCCACTGTGCCTAGCCAAGAAATCTTTAAAGGGTAACATCCCACTTGAAAGCTACACTACTATAACATTTACTGACTACATATAAAAAAACCTATTTGAATGACAGGAGAAATTGTCTATAACTGCACATTGGAATATGATTACATATGCAATTGCACTTACTTTGTCCAGTGCTAATTTTTAATGACAATGGAGTTTCTATAAAGTATGCCAGGAGGAAATTTCCTTGCTCTACATTAGTCTCTTATATTTATGATTAGTTTGGCTGGAGAGTTTTAATTACACCCCCTATCCCAGTACATGAAACATTGAAGTTGTCTAGTTTGAGCTTTAGGATGACCAGCCACTTTCTTGTAACTAGAAATAAGTACTAGATATTGTTAGCTCTGAGGTGGAAATAGTGGACTGTGCACAACTCCATGATATTCTGAGGTACCTGTAGGGTTCTGAGAAATAAGTTACACATTTGATTAACCTGTCGTAACCATGTTGGCACTTACGATGAGAGAAAAGAGACTTTTTGTTTGTTTAATTATCTATTCCAACTGTGATGATTTATGGATAGCAGCTAATGGTTTTAGAACGTATTGAGCACACTCACATATTAGATACAAGTTGAAATAGACTTGGCTGCTCTGATGTCCTGTACACTAGGAGGTAGAACGCCATATCGGCAAGAGAGTGGTCTTCAGCCCTAGGAAGACTTGGGCTCAAATCTTAAGTTATGATGCTTATTTTACTGATTTCTGGGCAAGTCACTGAACTATTCTGGCCCCGTGTTTCCTCTCCTAAATAAGGGGAATAATAGCATCCGCTCCTAAAATGTTCTTTTGGGAATTAGAATTTATATATGTAAGTTAAATAAGGAGAGTTAACAAACTGTAAGTACTAGAAGCTTGGGAGTGATAATTATTCCATTCACAAGGAGAGTTTAATGAACCACTGGGACTCAAACTACTCAAATCTTGAGAAGTCCTATGTGTTTTAACAGCACTTACAGAAACAGATTCACTTTCACTTTTGCCATCAGGTGTCACCTGCCTCAGTAATCAAATGAAACTAATGGCAACAAATTATTTAGCAGCAAAAATAAGTCAGCTTTTAGCATTTATTCAATGCCATATGCTACCATTGCACCAGTTATTTGAAGAAGCTTTTTTTTTTTTTGAGACAGAGTCTCACTCTGTTGCCAGGCTGGAGTGCAGTGGCGCGATCTCGGCTCACGGCAACCTCCGCCCCCCGGGTTCAAGGGATTCTCTTGCCCCAGCCTCTCGAGCAGCTGGGATTACAGGCACCCACCACCACGCCCAGCTGATTTTTTATTTTTAGTAGAGACTGGGTTTCACCATGTTGGCCAGGCTGGCCTTGAACTCCTGACCTCAGGTGGTCCACCTGCCTAGGCCTCCCAAAGTGCTGGGATTATAGGTGTGAGCCCCCATGCTGGTGTGAAGAAGCTTCTACGAACAAACACAATTATTAAGAACCGATTGAATGTAAATGAAGATGAGAACTTACATTCATTGGTGAAAACACTATTATGTGGTTAAACTATAAAGCTAAAGAAGTCAGTTTATAAACTGAGAATGCCAGGAGCTTTGGTCCCTTAGGGTTTGTATTTTAAGTAACATTTAACAACGTCTTAATGTTGTGTTATGATTTACCACCTGCCACTTGAAGAACTTTTGTGTTGAGATTAGACAATAATAAAGCTGTTTGATTCAGCTTTGTAGAACTGTTTTCTACTTTCAAAATGTCACGATATGCTTAAAACTATCTACAAAAAAAGAGAGAATGAATTGGTTTTCGTTTCCCTACAGTTTTATTTGTTGTTAATCAGCTTCTCAACGTCCCGTCTGGATGTTTCTGTTTTCACCCTTCTCTCTTGTTGTATAACTAGATTGTTAGCCACAAAGCAGAACATATTATCTTCTAAGCAAAGGTGGAATTTAAGTCTTGCGAAGGAACTTCAGCATAGCAACTCTTTAGCTAAGTTTCTGCCACAGTGAGATGCAAAGCAACACCTCACAAGGAAAATCACTTAAACATGAGCAAGTTATATTAATAAATCAGAAGAAATCAAGTGTGCATGAAAAGGCTAGCTATTATGTGTTCTGTTTTCAGATGCAGGGTTTACTACCTGTGTAACTGCTCTACCGTGTAGGATATGCACTTGAGCAAATGTTGTAAATTATTACAACATACTCCACAGCAAAACCTGTTTATAATGTTTCACACATACTGGTTTCCCATCTGGGGAGTTCTGAATGACATATCCCTCTTACAGAGAAGTGATCCTCTAGGAACGAGGCTCAAGATCATAACAGTCCTCCCATTTATTCCTGAACATTGATTAGTGATACTTGAGAGGGGGCTTATGGGTGTTAAGAATACAAATATGAGCAAGAGGAGCTCAAGCTGCAAGCAACCTAATTGAGAAAGGAGATTATAAACAGCAAATTGCTTCTAGTATGACTGCTATCTCAGCAGTCACTGCTGCTACTAATAACAGCAAAATAGAAGGCATCTGCCTGGCTCCAAAAAGCTGCCTTACAAATGCACTTCAAAAAACAGAACCTTTTCTTTTAGCAAAATACGAGCTTAAGCAAGTTGGTCATTATATGTACCTTGGTTCCATTGTCTGTAAAAACACAAATAATTGCTGCCTCACGGAATTTTAAGGGTTGAGTAAGATAGACGTGGGGAGTGTTTAGCATTATGTCGGGAGCAACGTCAGAACTCAATGGATGGGAGCTATCTGTTTATTGCTCTCATTGCTACTCATGTTAGTTGTATTATTGGAGGCATAATGACACTGAAAGAGTCTACATCCAAGTAGGTCACAGCCTTATCAGGGGCTTACGATATGCAAAGATGTTAAAAAATCATCACTCCAGGCATTATATGTGATCATTACAAATGAATGTCAGGCAATACGTGCTGAAGACGTTATTTTCGTAGACCCCTTTATCTCCAAAAAATAGAGTTGGTATAACATTCTTGTTCATAAAAAGATCATAGAACAGAACAAAAATGTTATGCCCCATTTCTGCTTCCATTCTGGGCATCAGGCTCATTTCTCCAAACAATTATTTGTCCAAATGTAGAGAGATCTAAATATAAATAACAATTTTCAAAAGCCATGATCAATCTAAACCATCTAATCTAAAAGCTAACACCTACGCAAAGATACACAGTACTGAAGTGGCTGAATAATATATCAGAAATATTGATAAGCTTATCACATGTGCTTTTCTTTACAGCTTTTAAAATACAGAGTTATTGAGTTTGGGCGGCTGTCCATTGTCTTTTTGACACAAAGAATTAAAACCTGCCACGACTGTAACTTTCGTACCTAACTTCAGGACGAAAATCACAATGGCCCTGACAGGACCTCTTTGACCTAGACTGACAGCCACTGTGACTGAGACGCTTGTTCTGGGCTAATGGACATTGATGGACTTCAGGTGTGTCAGCTGAATTGCAGGTGATTTTGAACTGCTGAACAGGAAATGACCTGGTGGCTGAGTGAATAGGTAGGGTACTTGGACACTTGGGGATGAGCTGATGACAAAACATGTCTTCTGGACAGGCCATTGGTGGGTCGAGACAGAAAGTGAAGGTTTTGTGCCTGTTACTCACTTGAGCTCGTTCTGACCCAAACAAGTATCCGGAGGAAATAACTATGCCCAGGTGCAGGGTCGCAGCTGTCCTCAGGAGTGCCAGTCAGACATTCTGGATGGAAATTCCCCTCCAACGATGGAGAACACTGGCTTCAATCCTTTAACTGAGGCATATTCCTTAGTTATTATGCACATCATAGGGGATAGAAGAGTAAATATCATGACTAGAATGATGAAAATATAGTGGCATACAAATTCTATTTTGTTTTCATTTTCTTGATGTAATTACACGTCCCACTTATAAATATAAAGGTGAAAAAGTCATCAGAAGCCATGACTTTCCATGCTGGTTACATGAATTCCACATGCGGGTTGAAGACACTCTTGCACACCATTGAGGAAGTTTACTAATATGCCAGATTATAACAATAGTGACAAAGTGTCTTCATGTCTGCCTCGTTTTACTGATATTTTATTTATTTGTGTTTGTTTTGGTAAAGAGAGTGGGAGGAGCACTGCTGGAAAGGTCTTATGGATAGGAATAGAAGTGGGGAAGTATATACATTTCAGAATGTGCAAAAGTAAACAAAGGCATTAATTTTGAGGCAAAATGCTTAATGTAGTATCTTAAGCATCATTTTCCCACTGGAGTAAAGCCAGCCAGTAATTATAAAATCAGTAGAGCTGAATCTTTCTAAGTCACATCTCTTTTAAAATGGCATTGTAGCTTTATTTTTTATAAGAAAAGAATGCGCCAAAGTATTACTATTAAGGAACTTGAACTCTGAATATGATAAATAAGGCCTTGGTTTTCATGTAATCAGAAAGAACGTAAATAATTATATCAACTTTAAAGATGTGCCAAACATATAAAAATGGCTCAGCGATTTCTGTGTACGTTCCTGGAGACACAGGAGGAATAGAGTGATCTGCCACAATTTGGGGATAAGATTGGTAAAATACAAACACAAGTAAAAATGTGAATGTTGATAAATGTGCTCCCAGCGAGTTTTCCCAAGTCCCCATCAGGAGTGCACAGCCAGGGTCACAATGCGATGATGCCAACGTGATATGATGCGGTGTCTCTATACAGGTATTTCCGTATGGAGTCTTAGAAATTGGAATATGAGCACTACAGTCTATTTTGTTTTTTTTTTTTTTGAGATGGAGTCTCACTCTGCTGCTCAGGCTGGAGTGCAGTGGCACAATCTCGGCTCACTGTGACCTCTGCCTCCCAGGTTCAAGAGATTCTAGTGCGTCCGTTTCCTGAGTCACTGGGATTACAGGCATCTACCAACACGCTGGGCTAATTTTTATATTTTTGGTAGAGATGGGGTTTTACCATGTTGGTCACACCAGCCTCAAACTCTTGGCTTAAAGCGATCCACCCACCTCAGCCTCCCAAAGTGCTGGGATTACAGGCATGAGCCACTGCGCCCGGCCTGGACCTCTCATTGCAACTGTACACTGTGCAATGTGGGAGAGGTCCTGCCTGCTGGGGTGAGCCATCGGGTTCCACTGTTTATCACTGATAAGGAGCATCAGGACCCTCGGATGTATGATACCATCCAAATCATCACTTACACCTCTTGAAATATGTTCACTTTTCATTTAGGTTACTGACATATGTCAGGTTTTTCTGCTGAACAGAAATGAAAAGTGTTACCTACATTGCAGGATGACTTTAATTTTTAAGAAATTGACCATTCTAAATAGAATGTTAATGTTTCGTGAGATTGAATGTTGTGAATCAGTCTTGTAACCTGAACATACAAAGCCTGGGACCAGACAATGGCTCCTGATTGCCCATGCAGGTACCATGACTTGAATAGAAGCTGCTGCTTGTAGAGGCGTCTGGTCTACCTTTGACAAGCCTTTAACGATGACACACAGTAGAAAATTAAATTGTTTTTGAGATGGAGTCTTGCTCTTCTTGCCCAGGCTGCAGACAATGGCACAATCTTGGCTCGCTGCAGCCTCTGCCTCCCAGGTTGAAGCGATTCTCCTGGCTCAGCCTTCTGAGTAGCTGGGATTACAGGCATGTGCCACCATGCCTGGCTAATTTTTGTATTTTTAGGAGACATAGGGTTTCATCATGTTGGCCAGGATGGTCTCAATCTCTTGACCTCATGATCCACCCGCCTCAGTCTCCCAAAGTGCTGGTATTACAGGCGTGAGCCACCACACCCAGCCTACTAAATTTGATAGTGTCCACATAAGCAAGCTGAACTGAAGAATTAAGTCAAAAGAAAATTATTTTAAAAAATAATAACCATGTCATTTATTTTGTTTTTAGAGACAGGCGCTCTTGCTGTGTCACCCAGGTTGGAGTGCAGTGGTGCAATCATAGCTCACCGCAGCCTTGAACACCTGCGTCAGCTTTTTAATGTCCTTGTTACAAAATCCTCCAAAATAGTGGCATAAAGCAGCAATCACTGGTTCTTTCCCATAATCTTATGCACTGGCAGTCCAGGCAGTACTGCTGTTCTCACGTGGGTTCACTGATGCCGCTGCAGTTACCTGACCGCTTGTAGAAGGTAGAGGCTCCGGGATGGCTTCACGGCTCCTCTGGCGGTCTGTGCTGTCTGTCGTGTGGGGCACCTTCGTCTCCTCCACAGGGCCTTTCACCACGTGTTGCTGGTCTCAGCATATCAAAAGGTCTGCCTTGTATGGAGGAGCTGAAGAACACGCCCCACCTCCTGCTGGTGGGGACAGCAGCGTCACGTTGCAAAGGGACAGGGATGTGGCCGTGCTCTCTTCATCGGAGGCACCGTTCACTCCAGCCTTCCCCGCCATCTGCTCCAGAGTCCCCGCCGTGCCTGTCACGCCTGCTCAGTACTTCACTGAGGTTGCCTGTCCCTGGCACCGAATGGGGGAGTGGAGACAGGAGTCTGGCAGCCACTGAAGAGTAATGTTTTTGTTGTTGTTTGAACTCCAGATCTCTCTCCTGTTTTTTGTTTGTTTGTTTGAGAAGGAGTCTCCACTGTTGCCAGGCTGGAGTGCAATGTCAGGATCTCAGCTCACCACAACCTGCGCCTCCCGGGTTCAAGCGATTCTTCCTTCCTCAGCCTCCTGAGTAGCTGGGATTACAGGCGTGTGCCACCACACCCCGTTAATTTTGTATTTTTAGTAGAGATGGGGTTTTTCCATGTTGGTCAGGCTGGTCTCGAACTCCTGACCTCAGGTGATCTGCCTACATCAGCCTCCCAAAGCGCTGGGATTACAGGCATGAGCCACTGAGCCCAGCCCCCCATTTATTAAGTTCACAGATCTATGTCGATCCTCACCTAGAACAAAATCAGCCAAATGTATCAAAGACTTTATAGAAAGATAAGCTCTAAAACATGTTTCATAAGGTAAGACAGGTGAGAAAATAAATGCTTATTTTAAAGTTAAAATAAGAAAGTTGTACTTAAACACACTTACATCCAACTTGGATTCACAGATTATTGTTTGTTCAAACCTTGGGGCACCCAAAGTTGTCCCAGCTAACCTGCTCATGCTGTATCGACGGTTGGCACAAAGCTGTTTCCCAGCTCTCAATTAAAACTAGTTTGCATTAGGAAAAAATGCAAAATAAGTTAAGTTTTCCATGATATGACGGAACAAAACACTTTCTTCAAATCATTTTAAAAATGAGGAAAAATAAGGGTTTTTTTTTGTTAAAATTGGAAGGAAAATATGGAACAAAGAGAAGCGTAAATAAGATTTCTAAAGGCAAAGAAACTCTGGGTACGAGGGAGACGGTTACAGTAGCGGAAAGGAAAACTAACGACTTCTGAGGTTCTCAGGCCTCTGAGCAACGTCTGCGGTTCTGCCCTTACACCCATCCCCATTACCCCCGCCCCTGTCCCCATCTTCACGCGCCCACACACCGCACTGCCCGGACGGTGCCCCTCTCATTACCCTTGCTCAGCTCCCCCCACCTGTCAGCGCCCACTCACTGCTGGCGTCCTCTGCTCGCTCCTCCAGCTGTCCCTGGCTACTCTGCGTGTCTCTCCTGCTGCCTGTGAGATTTTCAGGCTGCACTGTTCACCTGGACTGTGCGTGCAGTCATTGCTAGAAAGGCAGCCACCCCTGCCATGCCAGGGCCTTGTTATGTGCCAGGGCAATAGGCGTGGTCCTGTGTTGGCTTCCTGGCTCTGGCTCTTTCTCTCCAATAGTATCTCAACCTCCTCTGGCAGTGACTGTCCCCCACTGTGCACGGAGGAAACGGAGGAAAACTTGAGAGCCCGCCTTCCATACAAAGTGAAGGGTCCAGACCTCCCTCTCCTCCTTCTGGAATCCCTCAGGACATAGCGATGCCTTCGGTGCGAGAATCCACAGAACGGCCAGAGCTCATCCTCTCGCGCTGGCCCTCACTGGGTTGGGCTCTCAGCATCCTGCCCGGCCTCTTTGGCTTCGAGACCGCCCTGTGACTTCCCAGTCCCTGCTTCCAGTCTTTCTGCACCTTCTGGATTCCTGTCATTCTTATGCCTGCCCTGGGCAGCCTTCCGTTCATTCTGCAAATTCCCTGAAGCTCTTCACTGAATTGCTTAGCTCCAGTTAGCCTAAATCTCATTCAGTTAGTTATTTTCAGCCCAGTGTCCTGATCCAGCCAAGTGCTGAGGACAATGTATGTGCATCAAGTTTAGCTCAAGACTGTAGATAAAGACCAGAGAGAAGCCGCTGTTTCTTATAACATGAAAACAAAAGCATTTTTCAGATGCCAGAAGCCGCTCCGTGAATTCAGAGCAGCCTGCGTCAGCTGAGGGTTTCTTCTTCTGGTATCCGGGACGTACAAGGTACAGCTGGTCAGAGGAGGCTTCTGTCCCTCCACAGTCACCTCTCCTGTGCTGGCACCTACTGGGATGTCTGACCTTCCACATCCTGGATCATTGTCATGGGTTAAATTGCACTCTCCCAAAATTCATATGTCGAAGTCCTAACTCCTAGTAACTCAGAATGCGACTGTATTTGGAGATGTGGTCTTTAAAGAGGCGATTATGTTAAGACGGAGGCCTTTAGGGTGGGCCCTGATTCCGTCCAGCTGGTGTCCTTGCAGAAAGGGCGTATTAGGATGTACAGAGAAGGACACACAGAGGAAGAGCACACCTGCATGTCAAGGAGAGAGGCCTCAGAAGAAACCAGACCTGGCAGCAACGTGGACTTCTGGCTTTCAAACTTTGGGAAAATAAATATCTGTCACTTAAGCCATTCAGTCTGCAGTATTTCATGATGGCAGACCTAGAAAATACATGTAACCATTGTCCAGTTAACCATTGCTGCATTTACCTCATAGTGTTCAAAACCTCTCCAGGTCTACACCTGAATCTCCTGCATGAACTTCCTGGAGACTCTTGGGCAATTCTGATTTCCCCAAAACCCATGCTCTCCAACACTGCCTTAGTCTGTTGGTTCCTGCAAAGATGTACGCTGGGTCCTCGAGGTATAAAGTGTGTATTTTCTAAATAAATACTTAATTAGGTTCACAGTCATATTGATGACTGATACTTTCCTAAATTTTGGGTCCAATTAACTGTTTGTGAAGACTCCCCGCTTTGTTCCAGGGCTCCTGTGCCCAGCTAAGCATCTTCTCACAGATAAATGAGGACAGATAAATGGTTACAGGGCTCAGCCTATAGCAACAGATATGGGCTGTCGAAATACTCAGAGCACACAGTTTGCCAGTGTGATTTACACACAGTAAAATTTATATAACTAAAGTATATATATAATGATTTTTATATAAAATATGTTTAATATTTTGAAGTTTTGACATTCTTGAAGCTTTTACATTGCTCAGTTGGGGAAAACTGAGTGCAGTATATATAGTGCACTGGTCTGAGGGATCATTAACAAACATCTCTTTAATAACTGCTGCAGAGCATAGCATAGTTCACATCCATGATTTGCTGAAGTTAATAATTTGTTAACTTTGGTTTCTCTCTTTGTTTTAGAAATACATGGGGAGTTTTCATGAAATGGGAAAATGAGAAAACTGATTTTCCAGCTGAGAAATGAGCAAAATATTGCTGGACAGCCAACATCTGGTATCATTTAAGTCTGGTCTGGACAGGGGAAAAAATAAAGATTATGCCAGAGGGAGCAACCCTGTGTTTGCAAGGAAAAGAGGGAGATGACATGGTAGGCCTTTTCAGTGATTAAAACCCTTTCATTTTCACATAGCCTCAGTACAAATAGAGCATTTATCTTCGTTCAGCTTTTGCATTTCATTGTCTAGTGTACAGACTCTAGAGGCAAAAATGCTAGAATTTTATTTTCCCAGAGAATGATGCTAAGTAAAGATACCTCAATCTTTCCAGCTCTTCAGCAAGCAGCCCCATAGGCTGCCTTAGGTGAATGTGCATTAAATTCAGAGGGAAGGGGAAGGTTGAGTTAGTGTTCTCATTTTCAGTAAAGAAAGAAAGAGAACTAAAAAGTATGTCCTTTCAAGGTCAATGTATATGATTACCAGGAAATTTGGTAAATTAAATCCACTGGCATTGGGAGTGCAGATGTTGCAGGAAATCACTCCTTATAAATCAGTGGTGAACAGACTGTTGCTCATTCACCTTTTCCTCATTGTAAAAAGGGCCAGAACTCAGTGTATTTGTAATGTAGCCACATAACTGCTATTTACAGAAATATACATTTCATACATGCCTGCTGAAAGCAGTCACCTCGCCTGAGACACATAAGCCAATGCAGATGGAATAAAGCATCAGGAACGTGGCCTTCAGCTCAGACAACTTCACTTCCCCCGGAGAGTTTAATTGAGGCTCGTGTGTAGACATTTCATTGCAGCTAGCTTACTTAATGGCCTTTTTGTGCAATCACAATACTGTTCTTGGTTCGCTATGCCTGTACTAAAAAGCTATGACTTATAAACTTTATAACATAGCTGCAATATTGATACTAAAATGTAAATGAATGTACTAAGGCTGGAGGCTTACTGGTTGTAGAGATGAGTCTATCTCTTGGGAAAAGATAGACGATGATAGTCAAAATGTCAAATATATGTGACAAAAATGAAATTACTTTTACCTAGGAAATCTATTTCCTGTGACAAATGCCCCCAGTAACTTAGGATCTGTATTCTAAGTGATCTCAGATATCATGTGGTTAGAGCATTGCAGGCCATTCTTGACATGGAGATGTACATTTTAAGGCACTGGAAGTTTTAGAAATAAAGCAGCAGGTAAGAATTCAGCTACTGTCCTTTAGTACTGACATATATTTAAAGCAGTATGTAAACTTATGCTTAAGTGTGTGTGTGTGTGTGTGTGTGTATTTCAGAATGACAACTGTTAGATTATGTGTACATGGTTTCCTAGACAGTAACGGCCTGGATACTCACCACTTGTTTGCTTCCCGTTGGAGAATTGAAATTTATCTAATGAATGACTGTGTTTCCATATGGCACCCTAAATAAAAACGCCTTCTTTTCTGCTCTGTGGACCGGATGAGACCAACCGAGTGAGACCACGTGGGAGGATGCAGAAGAGACCTACTGGCCACGTTGTTTTGCTAACACTGAACCCCAGAGCTGAACAGGCTTCCCCTCCCAGTCCCATGAGCCCTCCAGCTCCGAGGAGTGCAGTTTCTAGGTAAACAGCCCAGCCTAGCATCTAGCAGCAATTCGCTTAGCAAAGAATGCATGAGAGGGCTGAACAGAGCATGCAGTTTTCTGAAATTTTTCAATAAAGCCATCACTCTCCCTTCCCAGGGGAAAAGTTGGTAAAGGGATGGACTTCAGGAGTGGGGCAAAACCCTATCCACTTTAAGAGCTGCAATTAATTAACAAATGTTGCAATTTATGCTGCAATTAGCTATTATGCACAGAAGCAGACACATTCATGAGCCATTTTGGCTTTAGGTGAAACACATGCCCTCTTACAGGCAGCCACTGAGTCTTCTGAATCAGTCTTTTAGCAGGAGTGGAGTTGATTGTCTTAACCAGAATCACTGCTTAGGAGAAAGGGGGTAGAGAGCGCCTAGCTATGACAAGGAATACGTGACCAGGACCCATCAGGACCAGTCCAAAGAACAGTGACAGACAATCGGAATGCATGCAACTATATGGCTAGACAGCACTGCTTCTGAGAATAAATGAAAAATAATGCATACTTCTTTGGCTAGTGGGGATGGTGGATAAAAACGTGAACTTGGCAGTTAGACTACCTGTGATCACGTGTGTGTCCACTCTGCGAGGTGATGGCTTGGGCCAGTGACTTAGCTTCTGTGTGCTTCTGTTTCCTTATAAGTAAAATGTAAGTGTGATAGTGTCTATCTCAGAGTATTGTCTACGTTGTGTAGAGGAACTATGGACCCAACATAAAGGACTGCCAATAGTAGGAATGAAAATATTTTATAAGATTATAAAATCACTCATGAACTACACATAACTGATACTGACTTTTTTTAAGGATCTTTGTCATTTGGGAAACTATAAGGACATATGAAGATGTTAAGGGAATAGCACTGGATAATACTTTGATGTTTACAGAGCCCCTTTCTCTGAAGTACCGAGTAATGCTTGTTTTATATATTTGTCTTCATTATCTTTGGCTGTACATATTCTGTTTTGCTAAATGTGGTCAGTGGCTTCAGTCCTCTCTAGGCAATCCTGACTTATATAAATATGCAGGCCAGGTGAAACAGCCAGAATGAAGAGCCCAACAACCTGTGCAACAAACATGTGCAGGATTCGCTGATTAAATATTTATATAACATCGAATTCTGAAAGCTTCATATTTGAATGTGTTGATTTGGGACAAAATAATTTGTTATCTATGTGTCTATGGAGAGGAAAACATTTTACATAGATCGAAGCTGATGAAATTAAAATTGTTGGCAACAAAGCCAAAGAAAAATGAGTATCTTAACTAGCAAAATGAGTCTTAAGAAATGAATTAGAATGGGATTTCTGAGAGGGAATGAAGATTTCGAGTGAGTATCCTGTGTGGCATCTGCAGCTCACAGCCACCGAGTCCACACTGCTATGTGCCTGCTTCAGACTAGTCCTTCCCCACCTGAACAGACCCTGAGCTCTGTCTAAATCTCTTGAAGGTCACTCTGACTGTACCTCAGATATTCATTTTCATATCTCACATTTCCCCAAAAGCTGCGGGGTTGTCCTCTGCTTTCATAAAAAGTTTCAATGTCTCGAAAGATCCTTGTTTCATAATTAATGGGAAACCTATTTTTTCTTCCACTAACTCTGCAAGTCTTTGTAAGGGTTTGAGCTGGGGACAGGTATAAATCACATATTTTAAATAAATTCCTTCCATCTATTATGGCTTTCTGTTCTCCCTATGCTAGTGATCCTTACCTGTCCCATTTCTAGCTACTGCTGTGGTCTTTTTCTGTACAATGTCCCAGCATATTGGACCTCACATTCCTCCATTCCTCACAAGGCCCATGACTACAAAGATGGAGTACTGGGAGAGATTTTTCTGAAACTTCAATTTAGTAAGAAAGGTTTCAGAATGTGAATCTACCCAGCCACTGAAGCTGGAATACTGCAGCCCTAAACATTCACGGGCTGTTTACCTGCAAGAGATCATTTATCCTGGTCTTTGGTCATCACCAAAACCTTTAGTTTTCTCTGCTGAGGGGAGAATTTCTTCACCCTTTCTAGGTTCCAATCAATCCTCAGCCTCTACATTTCTGTTTTTTTCTCATGCTATGCAATTTGTTTTCTACTGCTCACCCCAAACAGGGTCCAGACATATCATTAGCACAGGAGAAAATGCATTAAGGTGTTCTGTTACACAAGCATCCTTCCCCTCGTCCCACTCCCTTAGAATACTATGCACTGAACGAAGGTGAAAAAGAACACTGTCCTGTTTTTGATTATCACATTTTTAGCAGGGACCTCTTTCCTGCTGGTTTTTGAATATAGAAAGGCAACGGTGAAGATGTATGTTTGACCTGTCCAAAGCAAAGCCCTGGATTCCTTAGGTTTTGTTATAGTTGTTTATATACATGAATTCTCACCTGTGCTAGACTGTAAGGTCCCCAAGGGCAGCATTTCGTTTTGGTTAACAGCTGAATAGACTATAGTTCCTAAAAAATAAGCGAAAGTATCTAAAAATTAGCAGCATGGTCTATCTCGGCCTTCACTAAATACATGCTCAGTGATTGGCAGCAGAGAAAAAGAACACGTTGAGGTCACCCCTGGCGCAGTGGCTCACGCCTGTAATCCCAGCGCTGGAGCGTGAGGCAGGTGGATCACATGGGGTCAGGAGTTCAAGACCAGTCTGGCCAACATGGCTAAACCCTGTCTCTACTAAAAATACAAAAATTAGTCAGGTGCTCTTGTGGGCACCTATCATCCCAGCTACTTGGGAGGCTGAGGCCGGAGAATCTTCTGAACGCGGGAGGCGGAGGGTGCAGTGAGCTGAGATTGCACCACTGCACTCCAGCCTGGGCGACAGAGGGAGACTCCTGAAAAAAAAAAAAAAACATGTTTAAAGTAAAAAACGCATACCAAAATAGTATACAACCATGCCTAGTTAAATTAAAATAGTTTTAAAAGTTGAAGAACAGAAGGTAGGGAATGCTACAGTCATTCACTTAGTACTTACCCTG
>CAUYQU010036665.1:0-21225 GCA_963574635.1 Cheracebus regulus
AAGTGACCACATAATTGGAAGTAAATCACTCCTCAGCAATTGCATAGCATTTCACAGGTTTAAATAAAATATTGGTTGGCTGCTTATTTGTTATTTTCATCCCCTATTCCTTCCTGTCTCCATTGTCAAGCACAATTATTGGCATAAAAGAGGTTTTTAATACCCATTTTTAGACTGCATTCTAGCCTGGGCAATAAAACAAGAGTCCCGTTCTCTCTCCCTCTTTCTCTCTTTCATTCTTTTTTTTTCTTTCTTTTGCTCTTTCTTTCTCCTTTTCTTTTTCTTTCTTTCAAAAAAAATAACTAACACTTAACTTTAGAGATTTGAACTATATTGTACAGTTGGCACATGTATTTGGGTAGCTTCATTTCTTCTCCCAGCCTATTTAGCATTAAGCTTAGGCACACTCATTTAGTATTGAGTTAAAATATGTATAAGGAGATTTTATGGTACATGGAATAGTTGACTTAATTTTTTAGCCCATGTGTCTGATCTTGTACCCCAAATAAGATCAAGTAACAGTGACACTACTTCACCTTAAGGTACATCTCTGGTGAGTAAACGACTTCCAGGAAATCAGTGGTCCACTGGGGAAAATGGCAGCCCTCAAAGCTACCATTTCATCTATTGTTTCAAAATGTACTTTTTACTTACTTCAAAAGTAATCCCTGAAATGGGGCTTGCTTTGAGAAGCATTTTAATATTATCATTCCCATTTCTCTCCTGTAAAGAAATAGGTGAGAGACTTTTTGGTATTCTTAGAGAATTTAAAGCAAAGATACCAGGACAGTTTTGAGGCTGTTGGTCACAGCATGTTAGGACTCTGATTGGCACGTGTCATCTCAATACCTGAGAAACCTTTGTTGCTTGTATCTGTGTGGACACAGCCAAGGTCTCTCTAAAGAAACAGTCACTACCTAGATTTTCTCTCTCCCCCTCATGACCGATGTGCTGATCAAAACCATGCACCCCTTTTCATTGCCCTCATTTCCACATTGTAAGGGTAGAACACTGTTCCTACATTACCTTCAACATTTAAGGAGCCTCTACAAGACTGTTCAGAGTTACTGGAATGCTCTATCCCTATACAAACTTATTTTTTTCTTGTCAATTTGGGAGATCATTATGAATATTTCCATTTCATAGAGATACTAGGCCCACACTCACACAGGCAGTTATTACTGGAAATTATACAATGAGGGTCATAGATATAGAAAATTTTAGATTTTTCTTTGACAGTAGTTTTAAAATACTCTGTATCCTAGGTGTCCAGGTGATGGGCTAGCCTTAAATCTGTAGCCAGATTCTGTTTCCATCCAGCATGTGGACTCTTTGCCACTATCCCAATGTCAACAAACTGATGAAGAATACCACGTTGTTGCCCATTTTTTAAATGGGTAAAATAATCATAACTTAATTTCTGCTTGAGTTTAAAAGAATATTTGTATTTTTTAAAACTTATTTAAAGGAAACTTGGCCAGGGACAATTTTAAAAATATTGAGCTGCTCTGAAGTTGGTCTTGGATTATAAGCTGCCTGTAAGTTATGTATACCACTGTGCTTATTGGCAGATTACCAGCCTTTCCTCATGCTAGAGACTACCTGAGAGTGTAACTGAGCAGTCTAGCTTGAAAATGCACTTTAAAATTTTTTTCCCCGCCTTTCTTTCCAGTCTCAAGATTTAACCTCAAAAAAAACCCTGTAGAAACTTTTCCTTAGCCTTAAAATATAGCATTGAAATGTGCTTTGAAACTCCATTCCCTTCCCTTTCCCACTATGTACTCCTCCTTTACTACATGCACATTTATCTAACTGTATGCTTGTATCCAATTATGTGCTTACTTAGAAGTTCCAGGGGCTAATGTTGAGACAGACCAAGCATGGACACCCAGCTACCAAATTCCAGAAATCACCTCAAGATGGTTAGTCCACACCATTTTAAGACGACAGCAGCCCATGCTCTTGGTAGATGATGGTTCAAGATAGCCACCAGAAGAAGACACATGGACCTAGTATTCAGCACCATTCCTGCATGCTTCCCATTCGAAGTTCCCTCTTTAAGACTTTCTCCACAGCCTAAAGTTTGAGGCAGTTCTGGAAAGGGTGAGCTGGCTGTTTCCCCACTGCTAGCTCTGGACATAAAATCACTTTCCTTTCACTCCACTTCATCTTGTTATTGGTTTTACAAGTGGTGAGCAGCTAAGCCTGTACTTGATTACAAGAGCAGATACAATCTAGCATATGTTATGTGGATTTCCAAGGTTGCTTAAATATGCAGATATGGCAACATAGAGCCTATGTTCTCTCACATCAACCCTATTGGATGCAGAGGAGAAGCTGCCCCTTTTATGGGTCTATATATACTCCTTCGTCTACCACCATCACTACTTGGCCAGCTTCTTTGATTTGAATTTTTGCCGGAACCTATTGGTATGATATAAGATTGAGCATTAACTTTTCAAAGTGGCAATGGAAACACCATACCAAAAATGCCTATTTCATAGAAAAAATGGAAAATGCTTCTATACAAAATTCTTTGTGCACTATTAGGGACCCACTGACCAAGAATAAATCCAATGCTAATCTGATGACGAACTTCACCATTTAGTAAAGCAGTCTAGCCTGAACAAACTGGCATAGTATCTTCATATAACCTATGTACATCCTCCCATAAACTAAGTCATCTCTAAATTACTTATAATACCGAATACAATGCACATGCTATATAAATAGTCATTATACTGTATTTAGGGAATAATGACAGCAAAAAAGGTCTGTACATGTTCAGCATAAACACAACCATCTTTATTTCCCCCCAAGTATTTTTGGATCCACAAGTGATTGAATTTACAAATGCCCATGGACTGTAATAAGCTCTTAATAAAGTTGTGCATCATTTATGAATAACTTGTAGTCCAACTAGTCACTTCATGCCAAAAGAAAACCAAAAAGCCTTCACTGAAAAGTAGGCTTAAGGTTTAAGTGCATGCAGCTGACCGAAAATTGGGAACAAATAAGACTAGATCTTTCAGTGTTTTTTTCTTGTTTTCAAAGTTATTGAGAACTTTGGGAAAGTAAAGAAAGGATCAACTCAAAGAACACTCAAGAATCATTGCTTCCTGTTGCCCTTAGCTGTCAGTTTGGCAGAATGTTGGAAACCCTTGTGCTTTCTTCATGGACAGGTAAATGCCTTGGCCTGTAATACCTATCTGGTGGACATGAGAGCACCACTGGAAAGATGCAAAATGCAGGTTATCCCGATTGAATCTGAAACATGAGACAACATATGCCAGCCAGCCAGACAGACAGACAGACACACACCCACACACCAGTTCTTTCAGGTTCATCTTGCAAAAAACTCAATCCTCGTTCAACAGCCATAGGAAAGGAAACAATCATTTCGACTTACAAAGTAATCTTGTAAACAGAAACTTGGAACAAAAGAGCCCAGTAAATAATTGATGAACAGTTACTGAAGCATGTTGGGCATCTTTGTAGTACTGATTTTTGGCTATGAAGAAAGCAGGACTCTGCAAGCTCATACTTTCGTCTCTCTTCTATTCGGTGCTATCAATCTTCATTGTCCACTTACATGTTAGGAATGTAAAATGATGCATCTTTTATGTTGTTCATTTGGGCCCTTGTTCTCGTGGATGAGGTCTCTGACTCATCCCTTAATTATCAACTTTGATTCTCTTAAGAAGTTATCAAAATAGTTCAGGACACTGAATTATTAATTGAATAACTGTAATTAATGATCCAGAGATGGAAGTAAGCAAATAAACTTTAGTCTTCTACTTCCAAGTCTGAAATACTATTCTCAGCAATTCAGTTGGGTCTCTGAACTTCTCTGCCTTCTCTTTGAATTTCATCTTCACCATTGCTTTGTTACATATATTAAGTTCAGTGCTCAGTGTTTTATAGGCCATTCACAGACAACACAGAAAATAAAATCATGCTCTTGCTATTTTACCATTGCAATAACTGAAAAGAAAACATAAAAAATAATCCATAGTTTCTCTCTCACACACAAGTCAATAGAGTTGGAATGTTTAGGTCAGCTCAGTGGGGGCATGGGTTGATAGGAATCAGGACAGCACTTCAGAATATTTAAATATTTATGAGTGTTATATATCTGACAGAGGACTGAAACTGATTCTGAATACGACTGTGAAGAAACTAAGGTAAAATCACTAGGTTTCAGCTTGAGAAAGTTAGTGACAACTCTTGAAACTGTCAAAGTCAGAAAAACTGGTATTTGATGCTGCCATATGCTATTTCATTCACTGTCTTTCCTGATTCACTACTAGAGCACAGACAAGGAGTGGGAACTGGGGAAGGAATTTTTGAAAGAGGCAGTGTCTCATTCCCAAGGGAAAGGGATTTTGCCTGCAGAAAGTCAGTGCAGATGGCTCTGATTTGTCATGAACACATTTGGCCTAGGTCAGAGTGAGCGAAGTAGGGAGGGATTTGCATGGGTTTTTGGAGGGCTTTTACTTTACAAAAAAGATAAGGAAAAAGAGTAATCTTAAAGACCTTTCTTATTTGTTACTCCATTCCTCTTCTTTAAAAAGAGCTATATTGGTTTTTCTCTTCCCTCCTGACATCTCAAATACAAAAAGGGGACAGAAGGGAGTAGGGAACTATTCGGGTTCAGAATAGGGCTTGGAAGGAAGATCTGCCTAGTAGGCAAATATTTGTAAAAACTGATCTGACTACATAAAAAACAAAACTTTGTACATGGCACAACCACATAAACCAAACTAAACTCAAACTGGAAACAGTATTTATAGCTCACATGGCAGACAAAATACTGATATATATAAAACTTTTACAAACCAGTAAGTAAAAGATGAACATCTCAATAGACAAGTGAACTGGAGAGAGGCCAAGATGGCCCATTAGAAGCAACTGCAATCCACAGTGCTCACAAAATGTTGAGTGAATTCTGCACCTGACATATCTAGGTTCTCATATTGGGAATGACTAGGAGGATGGCTAAACCCACAGAGAGTAAGGAAAAGCTGGGTGAGGTGATAGCCCACCCATGAGTGGCACAGATCCAGGGGAACTCCCACCCCCAGCCAAAGGAGGTGGTTAGTAACTGTGCGACCCTTTCTGGGAAACCATGCTTTTCCCATGGATCTTTGCAACCGATGGATCAGGAGATCCTTTCGTGAGCCCACATCACCGGGGCCTTGGGTCTAAAGCACAGAGCTATGCAGAGTCTTGGTGGAATGGCTGCCCACCTGCTTACTGGGGCATTTAGGGAAACCTCTGAGTTTTGCCTACTCCAGCCCCAGTAATTCCAGCAAGGCAGGAGATCCTGTGCATTCCCTAGGAAAGGGGCTGAATCCAGGGAGCCAAGTAGCCTCATTCTGTGGGCCCCACAACCATGACCTCACAAGTTAAGACCCACTGGACTGGAATTCCAGTCAGCCAGCAGCAGCAGCAGGCTGGAAATGGCCTGAGATAGACTGAATTCCCAGGGGGAGGGGCAGCTGCCATATCTGCTGTTCCAGTTGGCTGCTGTAGCCTGCCATTACTGGGGACCAGGAGGAATTCCCCACGACACAGCACAGCTACTGTGCCTAATCATGGCCAGTCAGCTTCTTTAAGTGGAACACTGATCCATCCCTCCTCACTGGGAGGGGCTTCCTTATGGGAATTTCAGCAACTGCAGCCAGGGTTCTAGGGACAAAACTCTGATCTTTCCCTGGTACTACCCCTCCCAGGAGAGAGGGGTACCTACTGTCTCTGCAGTTAGCAGACTTAATCTTTCCTGGCTCCTGTCTCTGGAGAGGCCAGGTGGTCAGTGCAATGTACCTGTTCTGCCAAGGAGCAGCCAGACTGCTTCTTTAAGTGAGTCTCTTATCCCAGTTCTCCTATCTGGGTGAGACATCCCAACAGGGATCTCCAGACACCTGCTACAAGAATGTTCTGGCTGGCATGAGGTCAGTGCCCCCCTAGGAGGAGGTTCCCAGAGGAAGGAACAGGCTGCCATATTTGCTGTCTCACAGCCTTCACTGGTGATACCTCCAGGTATGGGAGGGACCAAGGCAACTATGATCTGGAGTGAACCCTCAGCAAACTGCAGCAGCCCTACAGAAGAGTGGTCTTACTCTTAAAACAAAGCAGAAAGCAACAACCACATTAACAAAAAGACTCTGCAAAATCCTATTCAAAGTTCAGCAACCTCAAAGATCGAAGGTGGATTAGCCCACAAAGATGAGAAAAAATGCAAAAATTGTGAAAACTCAAAAAGACAGAGTGCCTCTTTTCCTCCAAATGACCACCACACCTCTCCAGCAAGGGCACAGAATTGGGCTGAGGCTGCTGAAATGGATGAGTTGACAGAAGTAGGCTGAAGGAGGTAGTTAATAATGAAATTCACTAAGCTAAAGGGGCATGTTGTAATCCAATGCAAAAAAGCTAAGAATCATGATAAAACAATACAAGAGCTGAGAACCAGAATAGCCAGTTTAAAGAGAAGCATAAAAGACCTGATGGAGCTGAAAACCACAACACAAGAACTTTACAATGCAACTACAACTCTCAATAGCTGAATACACCAAGTGGAGGAAAGAATCTCAGAGCCTGAAGACCATCTTTCTGAAATAAGACAGGCAGACAAGCATAGAGAAAAAAGAATTAAAAGGAATGAACAAAACTGCTATGAAATATGACATTATGTAAAAAGACGGAACCTACAACTGGGGTACATGAAAGAGATGGGGAGAATGGGACCAAGTTGGAAAAACATACTTCAGGATATTATCTAAAACTTCCCCAACCAAGCAAGACAGGCCAACATTCAAATTCAGGAAATTCAGAGAACCCCAGTAAGATATTCAATGAGATCAACCCCAAGACAGAAAATCATCATCAGATTCTCCGAGGTCAAAATGAAGGAAAAAAATGTCAAGGGAAGCCAGAGAGAAAGGTTAGGTTAACTACAAAGGGAAACCCATCAGACTAACAGTGGACATCCCAGCAGAAACCCTGCAAGTTAGAAGAGATTGTGGGCCAATCTTCAACCTTCTTAATGAAAAGGATTTCTAACCCAGAATTTCATATTCAGCCTTCATAAGCGAAGAAGAAATAAGATTCTTTTCAGACAAGCAAATGCTAAGGGAACATGTTACCAGCAGGCCTGCCTTGCAAGAGCTCCTGAAGGAAGTGCTAAATATGGAAATAAAAAACCATTACCAGCCACTTAAAAAGCATACTAAAGTACACAGACCAGTGACACTATGAAGCAACCACATAAACAAGTCTGCAAATTAACCAGATAGCATCATGATGACAGGATCAAAGTCACAAATAACAATATGGACCTTGAATATAAATGGGCTAAATGCTCCAAGTAAAAGACACAGAATGGCAAACTGGATAAAGAGTCAAGTTCCATTGGTATGCTGTCTTCAAGAGACTCATCTCATGTGCAGAAACACATAGGCCCAAAATAAAGGAATGGAGGAAAATTCACCAAGCAAATGGAAAACAGAAAAAAGCAGGAGTTACAATTCTAGTTTCTAATAAAACAGACTTTAAACTGACAAAGATCAAAAAAGACAAGGAAGGACATTATTATAATGGTACAGGGTTTAATTCAACAAGAAAAACTAACTATCCTAAATATATATGCACCCAATACAGGAGCACCCAGATTCATAAAACAATTTTTAGAGATCTTTAAAGAGACTTAGACTCCCACACAATAGTAGTGGTAGATTTTGACACCCACTGACAATGTTAGACCGAGAAAAGAAAATTAACAGATATTCAGGACCTGAATTCAGCTCTGGATCAAGCAGAACTGATAAGAACTCTCCACCACAGACAACAGAATATACATTCTTCTCATCACCCAGTGGCACTTACTATAAAATTGATCACATAATCAGAACTAAAATACTCCTCAGCAAATGCAAAAGAACTGAAATCCTAACAGTCTCTCAGACCACACAGCACAATTTACTTAAAAGTCAAGATTAAGAAACGGATTCAAAACCACATGACTACATGGAAATTAAACAACCTGCTCCTGAATAACTCCTGGGTAAATAATAAAATTAAGACAAAAATCCAGAAGTTCTTTGAAACCAATGAGAACAAAGAGACAATGTACTAGTCTCTCTGGAATGTAGCTAAAGCAGTGTTAAGAGGGCAATTTACAGCACAAAATGCACACATCAAAAAGCTAGAAAGATGTCAAATTGACACCCTAACATCACAACTTAAAGAACAAGAGAACCAAGAGCAAACAAAATCCAAAGACAGCAGAAGACAAGAAATAACCAAGATCAGAGCGGAACTGAAGGAGACAGGGACACAAAAAAAACTCTTCAAAAAATAAAAATTAATGAATCCAGGAGCTGGTTTTTTGAAAGAATAAAATAGACTGCTAGCTAGATTAATAAAGAAGAAAACAGAGAAGGATCAAAGAGAGTATCAGAAATGATAAGGAGGATATTGCTATTGATCACACAAAAATACAAATAACCATCAGAGAATACTATAAACACCTCTATGCACATAAACTAAAAAATCTAGAATAAATGGATAAATTTCTGGATACATACACCCTCCTAAGACTGAACCGTGAAGAAATATGATCCCTAAATAGACCAATAAAAAGTTCTGAAATTGAGGCAGTAATACATAGCCTACCAACCAAAAAACAGACTAGAACCAGACAGATTTACAGCTGAATTCTACCAGAGGTACTAAGAGGAGCTGGTACCATTCCTCCTGAAATTATTCCAAAACATTGAAAAGGAGGGACTCCTCCCTAATTCATTTTATGAGGCCAGCATCATCCTGATACCAAAACTTGGCAGTGATTCAACAACAAAAAACACTTCGGGCCAATATCCCTGATGAACATCAATGCAAAAATCCTCAATAAAATTTTGCAAACCAAATCTAGCAGCACACCAAAAAGCTTATTCACCATGATCAAGTTGGCTTTATTCCTGGGATGCAAGGTTGGCTTAACATATGCAAATCTATAAATGTGATTCATCATATAAACAGAAGTAAAGGCAAAAATGACCTAATTATCTCAATAGATGCAGAAAAGATCTTTGATAAATTTCACCATCCCTTTATGATAAGAACCCTCAATAAACCAGGTATTAAAGGAAGATACCTGAAAATAATAAGAGCCATATATGACAAACCCATAGCCAATATTATATTAAATGAACAAAAAGCTGGAAGCATTCCCCTTGAGAACCAGCATAAGACAAGGATACCCTCTCTCACCACTCCTATTCAACATATTATTGGAAGTTCTGGCCAGGGCAATCAGGAAAGAAAAAGAAATAATAGGTATTCAAACAGGAACAGAGGAAGTCAAAATGTCTCTGTTTGCAAATGACATGATCCTATATCTAGAAAACCCCATCATTCCAGCCCAAAATATTCTTAAGCTGATAAGCAACTTTAGCAAAGTTTTGGTACACAATATCAATGTGCAAAAATTGCTAACATTTGCATACACCACCATCAGGCAAGCAAAGAGCCAAATCACGAATCAATTCCCATTCACAACTGCCACAAAAATAATAAAAAACCTAGGAATACAACTAAAAAAGGAAGTGAAGGACATCTTCAAGGAGAACTACAAACCACTCTCGAGGAAATCAGAGAGAACAAAAACAAAAGGAAAAACATTTAGTGTTCATGGATAGGAAGAATCAATATTGTGAAAATGGTCATACTGTCTAAAGTAATTTAGACAATACTGTCTAAAGTAATTTAGACGATTCAATGCTATTCCCATTAACTACCATTGACATTTTTTACATAATTAGAATAAACTATTTTAAAATTCATATGGAACCAAAAAGAGGACACATAGCCAAGACAATCCTAAGCAAAAAGAAAGAAAAAGAGAGAGAGATGGAAGGAAGGAAGGACGGAAGGACGGAAGGAAGGAAGGACGGAAGGACGGAAGGAAGTAAGGAAGGAAGGAAGGATGGAAGGACAGAAGGAAGGAAACAGGAGAAGAAGCTGGAGGCATCTTGCTACCCAATTTCAAACTATGCTACAAGGCTACAGTAACCAAAACTGCATGGTACTGGTACAAAAATAGACACAAAGACCAATGTGACATATGTCTATTATTGATTTGCATATGTTGAACATAGACACATAGACAAACAGAATAGAGAACTCAGAAATAAGACTACACACCTACAACCATCTCATTTTTGACAAACTTGACAAAAACAAGCAATGGGGAAAAGATTCCTCACTTAATAAATGATCCTGGGAGAACTGACTAGCCATATGCAGAAAATTGAAAGTGGACCCCTTCCTTACACCTTATACAAACGTTAACTCAAGATGGATTAAAGACTTAAACCCAAAACTATAAAAACTTTAAAAGAAAATCTAGGCAATAACATTCAGGTCATAGGCGCAGGCAAAGATTTCATGATGAAAACATGAAAGGCAATAGCAACAAAAGAAAAAATTAACAAATAGGATCCAATTAAACTAAAGAGCTTTGCACAGCAAAAGAAACTATCAGAGTGAACAGATGACCTACAGAATGGGAAAATTTTTTTGTTATCTACTCATCTGAAAGATGTCTAGTATCCCAAGTCTACAAGGAACTTAAATTTACAAGAAAAAAACAAAGAAACCTCATTAAAAACTGAGCAAAGGACATAGACAGTTCTCAAAAGAAGACATTCATGCAAGCAACAAACATACGGAAAAAAAAGCTCAATATCACTGATCATTAGAGAAATGGAAATCAAAACCAGAAGGAGATACCCTCTCACACCAGTGAGAATGATAATTATTAAAAAGTCAAGAAACAACAGATACTGATGAGGTTGCAGAAAAAAAGAAACATTTTTACACTGTTAGTGGGAGTGCAAATTAGTTCGATCATTGTGAAAGGTTGTATCGATTCCTCCAAGACCTAGAGGGAGAAATGCCACTTGACCCAGCAATCCTATTACTGAGTATATACCCAAAGTAATATAAATCATTCGATTATAAAGATACACACATGCATATGTTCATTGCAGCACTATTCCAATAGCAGAGACATGAAATCAACCCAAATGCTTATCAATGATAGATTGAATAAAGAAAATGTGGTACATATACATCATGAAATACTCTGCAGCCATAAAAGTAATGGGATCATGTGTTTTTTCAGGGACGTGGATGGAACTGGAAAATCTTATCCTAAGGAAACTAACAGAGGAATAAAAACTCAAATACCGCATGTTCTCACATATAAGTGGTAGCTGAACAATGAGAACACATGGATGGGGTTAACAACACACATGGGGGCCTCTTGGTGGTAGGGCAGTGGGAAGGAGTGCATTAGGAAGAATAGTTAATGGATGATGGGCTTAATTCCTAGGTGATGGGTTGATCTGTGCAGCAAACCCCCATGGCACATGTTTATGTACGTAACAAACCTGCACATCCTGCCCACGTATTCCAAAACTTAACAGCTGAAGAAAGAAAAGTGAACAAATGGTATTAGCAATTCACAAAAGAAACAGAAAAAGGCTTGGGGTTTGCAGTTCTTTACGAGTAATCGAGACTGCACAGTCTTTCATGTATCAGCTTGGCCAATATTAAACAGAAAGATTAATATTTAACAAGAATTACAGGGGTACAGTGTTACATCATACATAGTGTGTATCAAGAGCTGTAACAGTGTATTACCTCTTAACTTCAAGATTTCTAGCTGCAGGATTTTATCTCAAGGAGTTAAGAGGCCAAGTGGTATGTGCAAGAATATGAATCACAGTATTGTTCATAAGACCAAAAAATCACAAATCCTTAATAGCCATCCCAAAGGGATTGGTAGTACTTCCAATTCTAGGCAAAGTGCATTCTATTTTACTCCTTCTAATCACAACCAAAATCCCTGGACAAAGTATCTAAGTTACCCAGAAGAGGACTCCAAAAGGTGGAGGAAAAGCAGACTGCCTTGAGATGTTGGAACTCAACGAGGCCCTAGGTTTTGTTTTCTTTTCTCTTTTTCTCCTATCTTCTGTATATTACAGATTGGGCACTAGAGGAACCTGAAACTCAGTGGTATCAATAGATGCAGACAAAAAAATACCCCCAAGAAAAGCCTGTTTTTTCTTGCCCAAAGAACTGGGGAAAATGCAACATTAATAGTCCAGAAACTTTAAATGTACATCTATTCTTGAGGTAAACACCATGAAAAAAAAAAGTACACCTCCTGTCCAACACAACAGGTTTTGCAGCAGTGGACTTTGTGGGTGGAACCCTTTCTTTCTTCCATCGCCTTGCTCTATGTGTTAGGCTGTATCCTTCTTATGTAGAGCCTGTAGGTCACCTCTGACTTCCACCTTCCTGTCACTTACCTCTCCTGACAACACAGATATGAGGAAGGACCCTTGCTCTCTGGAGCTGGTGGGCAGAACTGCAAATCCATCTCCTCTGCAGGAAGAAAATAACTTTCCCTCCCCTAGTGCATAAAACCCTGTCTTCTGTTCCCACCCTCCAGTAGTGAGTGCCCCTGCCTTCCCCACTCTAGCCATTGCTAAGGAGACTATAGGGTATACGCCTGTCATCTAGGTTGGTACACAAGTGTGGCCAACCAGAAGAGCAGAACTGCAGACTTATAAACTAGATTGACATTTGAATCTGACCCACAAAAGTGAGCTGGATGTACATTTTGAACCTAAAAGTTTGACTAGCTGCTAAAATAGCTTTACATAGGAATCAGTCTGACATAGTATTCAAAATATCTAGAATACAGTCCAAAACTACTCATTATATTAAGAAATAGGACAATCTCAAATAATATAAAAATGTGATTAACTGATGCCAGAACTGAGATGACACAGATGTTGGAGTGTTTAAAAATTTTAGAGCAACTATCATGAAAATGCTCCAGGAAGCAATTACAACTGCTCAGGAAACAAACGTAAAAATAGATTAACTGAGGAATAAAATAAAAATACAAAGAACCAAAAGAAATTTTTGAAATGAAAAGTACAATAAAAGAAAAACAAAATTAAAAACCTCACTGGATAGATTTAAAAGCAAAAGTGAGAAGAAATAGGAAGGAATCCATGAACTTGAAGCAGACCAATAGAAAACATCCAGTCTAAACAATTGAGAAAAAAATGGAAGGAAATAAAATGAACTGAGCCTCTGGGACTTGTGAGACAATAACATAAGATCTAACATTCATGTCCTTTGAGTCCCACAAGGCGAAGAAATAGAACATGAACCTTGAAAAAAAAGGCCCCAAATTCCCCAAATTTAGCAAAAAGACATAAATCTACCCTTTCAAGAGTACACGTAAGTTTTCGTTTCTCTGGGGGTAAATACCCCAAAGTACAGTCACTGGCTTGTATGGTAAATGTAGGTTTAACTTGGCAAGAAGAGTTGCCAAACTTTTTCAGGGTTGTTATATCATTCTACGTTCCCACCTGCAATGTGTGAGAGATCCAGTTACCCTGCATCCTCACCAGAATTGTACAGTCAATTCTTGTTATGTTTTATAATGTTGCCACAAACACTAAATTAATGAATACTGAAATCAAGGCTCCTAAGGGAAAGGGTAAGTTCCCTACCGGCCTTCGGTCAGAACATTTTCAACCTTCAATACACAACCTTGTTAAATGTGTCTTCTGTTTAAAGGCACCTTATTTCATACATTATTGTTGATTCATTAACATTGAACTCATGGCCAATAGCACTATAACTCACATCTGAATAAACCTTGTCTAACATAGACTCTTTCTCCTTTCTCTAAGTCTGTCCGTTATTCAAACTAGCCATCACTAAACTGTTTACTCTGGCCTGCCTTGCTGTAGAAGAAATCTCAATAAAGGCTCTGGTCTAGGTTTTTTCTCATTTCCGCTTCTGTCTCCTGACCAAAGCTTGATGTTCCCCTGGCCTTGCATGGCATGGTATGTTCTCGTCTCTTGGGAAATGTAAGTAATCAATTCTTCAATGCCATTAACATCCTCAGGTCAGGCATCTCCATAAATTACAATCTCTTGGGTACAAATGAAACAGGTTTAACTTCCTGTTTCTCTTTGAACTGTCTCTCTTTGAAACAGGTTCACCAGTATATTTACTCTCCAACTGAACTCACTTGAGATACTTCTTTGGCTTACCTGGTCATCCTAACTTGGACTGAGGTATTTCTCTTGAGGAGGAAGAACAACCCAGAGGGCTAGAAATGCCATTCTGTTTGACTGTCAAAACTCTGAGATGATAACTCACTGTTTCCACTTGATCTCTCACATCTAAGTCTTGCCAACCCAGAGATTCCATATATCAGCATGGGTGGAAAGAGATTTGTGTATCCATCAAAATTCATCTATTACCTTTTCCTCTGATCTCCCACATTCCAGGTTTCAATGTAAGCCTGAGACATCTTTGACTTCACTGCGCAGAAATCACGACAGAGAGAAAACTAATATTGACTGAGCAGCTGCTATAAGTAAGGCACAACACAGTATTTCACCAGTATTTCCCAGATGAAAATCTGAGTCTTAGAAAAATTCAAAAGCCATGCTGAAGACACGGTAAGTGTTATGGCTGGAATTCATACCACTTGTCATGTTTCTATTTTGTCTCTCTCAGAGATTTGCAATTTGAGAGGAACTGTTAGTAAATAGTAATGTCAGCAACCACAATTCATTTTTAAGGCCTTACATATTGAGCAGAAAACCCCAGAGAAGGCATTGTAAAAATAAAGCCTTATCAGGGTAGTGATAATGGAAGTGAAAAGAAGATTTAGAGTCTAATGCTATAATAAAATTTGTAATTACACAAGACTGTCCAGAACTGGGAATATGAGTTCTTAGAGAGTAAATAGATTTAAATGAGAATTACTTAACTAAAAATTTGATAAGACGCTAATTGATTTCAGCAATGAGACATTATGTAAAGTACAGTCAGCAAGACTGCTAGAATGAGGAATTACGTGTCTTGGTGTTTAATGGAAGATTATCCCAATTGCCAAGACATCCTCTTAGCAGAAAACAGGAGGCAAAAAGATGCTATTAGATAGGAGGAGATGGTTTTTTATGGCTAAAAGGAAAGGTGAGTAAGCCCTGGTGGAATACTTCTTTTACCTTTGGCTATGCATGTGATAACTATTTTCTGATCTGATTTCCAAACACAGGATTTTGTTGGTTGGTCCAAAGTTTCTCTAGGTTAGAGACTCATATCTCTTAATACTGACCACTACTTCATGCAATGGTCCAGAGATTCAATGACAAAATCAAGGGCTGAGAGGAAAAAAAGGAGTATCTTCATTTGATCTCCTCTAAGGAGGCTTGAAGCCATATGGATTTTTCAATAAATGTCTTCATTCTACTTTCTCACAACCTTTCTCTGAGAACTCCCTTTAAGTTTCCATCTGAAAGGGTCTGTTTGTCAGAAATATAGTAAGAATGGTGCTATCATGAGCAATATTAAATCAGTTCTAATGACTGTATTTTGAATAAAATATAGATATTAAATGGACAAATTATAAAGCCAAGCTCATTTTATGGCATCCCTTTGGGAGAACCCTAGGGGAAGTTGATTTACTGAATGAATCAAAGTAAAGCCTTTGTTGTCAAAAGGGTCTAAAAATATAATTAGACATTTGATCATTTGCAATATTAGAGCTGTTTTCATCTTTCAATGAGCAGGTGAAACCAATATCAACTCTTTAGTTCACATTAAAAAAATAGGAAGGGACAGGAAACAAAAAAGTTTCCTTTTTTCCTTTACTTTTGTTTTCTTCTGATCTTTGTGGTATCTGTGATTTGGTACAGATCAATTGCTAGAGATGCCTTTATAAATCAGATGTATTCAACAGGTACATTGATCCAGTCATTCAGAATATATCTGTGCTAATCTAATGGGAGGTTAAGATACTCTAGGGCATCAGCTTCAATTTTCCAGTTTTCATCCTCCAACTGTATCTGAAATATCATTGTCTAGACAGCCCAAGACACTGAAGGAAACATGCATTTTGTCTGTTAGAGTCAGGTATTTTGAAGAGTAGGTAGATTATCCTCAGGAAAGTTGACTCTAAATAATAGAGTTGTTAATAAAATAGCATGTTTAAAATCTATTCCCAACAGGATGAATGGTTTTCTCTTGAACTTCTATTTTGAAATAATTATAGGAAGTTGCAAAGACAGTACAGAAAGATAGATCCCTGTACCTTTCACCCAGATACTGGTTACATCCAACATACAGTAGCACAACATCAAAACCAGGAATTTGGTCTTGATATAATGTGAGTATATACTTTTACATATAGAACTATTCCATTACTACAAAGTTCTCCCTTATGTTAAGCCCTTTACAGTCACACCGCCATCCCTGCCACCCACCATTGCTAACCACCCCTTAGCAACCACTACTCTATTTTCCATTTCCCTAAAACCTCAGCAAAATGCCCTGAGATCCATCTAAGTGGTACATGTCATTAGTTCATTCCTCTTGATTGCTGAGTAATGTTTCATTGTATGGATATACCTATTTTTGCTTAGCCATTTACCTACTGAGGCACATTTTCATTGTTTCCAGTTTTGGCTATTATAAATAAGTTTGCTGTGAACAATCACGTACAGGTTTTGTGAAAACATGGTTTTCATTTCTCTGGGATAAATGCCCAGAAGTAAACCTGCCTGTCATCTAACTGTGTTTTCAGTTTGTTTGTGTTTTTAGCTGCCAAACGTTTTGAGAGTGTCTGGGTCATTTTTCATTCCACTAATAAAGTATGTGTGATCTGGTTTCTCCACATTCTTTCAAGTCCTTTACCAGTGTGTTTTTAAAATTTTGAGTTCTGAGAGCTCTTTATATATTCAAGTTATAAATCATTTGTGAGCTATGTGGTTTGCATTTTTCCCCAGACTCATCTTTACTGATCTTTCACAGAGCAAAAGTTTTAAATTTTGATGAGGTCTAATTTATCTATGTTTTTCTTTGATAGATTATGCTTTTTGTGTCATGTCTAACAACTTTTCATCAAGCCGCTGGTCCTGAAGACATTATCCCCCTTTTCTCCTTTAAATTTTATAGTTTTACATTTAAATCTATTTGTATGATATGTCAGGTTTAAATTGAAGTTCATTTTTTTGCCTATAGATGTCCTACTGCTCCAATATCATCTATTGGAAAGACTACCATTCATTCATTGAATTGATTTTATTCCATGGTCAAAAATCAGTTTGCCCTGCTTGTTTGTGGCTCATTCTGATTTCTCTATTCTGTTACATTTATCTATGTGTCTACTCCTCTACCAGACATGCAGACATAATTACTGTATCATAAATATTGAAATTGATAGTGATTCCTTTTTTTTAGAATTATTTTTGTGATTCTATTTTCTTTGCCTTTCCAAATAAGTTTTAAAATAGTCTTGCCTATGTCTACAAAAATATTGCTAGGAATTTGATAGGAATTGTGTTAAACCTTATTTAGGCTGAGTAATCCTAGGATAATTTTAAGATAATTAATGTTTACTCAATTGTATTTTCCAACCCATGATCATGGAATATTTCTCCATTTAGATCTTTGATTGCTTTCATAGGCATTGTGTAATTTTCAGCATACAAATATACATAGGTTGGATAGATTTACAACCTGAGTATTTAATGTTTTTGAAGTAATTTTAAGTGGTATTTTATTTTTAATTTCTTTTTCTCTGTGTGGTCACTGCTAGTGTATAGACATACAATTGATTTTGTATGTTTATCATGTACCTTGAAACTTTATTCAACTCATTTGTAAGTTCCAGGAAGTTGCTTTCTATAGATTCCTTGGGATTTTCTACATATAAAATAGGAAAAAAGCAGTTTTATTTCTTCCTTTCTTATATGTGTGCCTTTTCTTTTCTTTCCTTATTACACTGGCTAAAACTTTTATTTCCATTTTGAGTAAGACTGGTGTGAGAGCAGTCATTCTTGTTTCTGATTTAGGGGAAAAGCAATTAATCTTTAACTATTAAGTTTAATGTGAGCTGTAGGTTTTTTTTTATAGGTGCTCTTTATTGCTTTGAAGAAACTCACCTCTATTTTTCTATTTTTCTGAGTCTTTTTATTAAGAATAGGTGTTGGGACCTGGTATGGTGGCTCACACCTGCAATCCCAATACTTTAGGAGGCCAAAGTGGGTTGACCATCTGAGGTCAGGAGTTCAGAACCAGCCTGGCCAATATGCTGAAATCCTGTCTCTACTAAAAATACAAAAAATTAGCTGGGCATGGTGTGCATGCCTGTAATTCCAGCTACTTGAGAGGCTGAGGCAGGAGAATTGTTTGAACTCGGGAGGAGAAGGTGTAGTGAGCTGAGATTGTGCCATTGCACTCCAACCTGGGCAACAAGAGTGAAACACCATCTCAAAAAGAATAGGTGTTGAATATTGTCAAATGCTTTTTCCTGCAATGAGTAAATGATTTTGTCATGTTTCTTCTTTAACCTGTTAGTAAGGTGACTCATATTATTGATATTTGAATAGTCTAAGAACCTTGCATACCTGGCATAAAGTCCATTTTGTCATGATGTATATTTCTTTTTACATTTTACTGAATTCTTTTTTTTTTTTTTTTTTTTTTTTGAGACGCAGTCTCCCTCTGTTGCCTAGTATGGGTTGCAGTGGTGCGGTCTCAGCTCACTGCAACCTCTGCCTCCTGGGTTCAGGTGATTCTCCTGCCTCAGCCTCCCAAGTAGCTAGGATTACAGGTATGTACCACGACTCGCAGCTAATTTTTGTATTTTTTTTTTTTTAGTAGAGACAGGGTTTCACCATGTTGGCCAGGCTGGTCTTGAACTCCTGATTTCAAATGATTCAGCCTCCCAAAGTGCTGGGTTTACAGGTGTGATCTGTAATATAGGTGCACCTGGCCTATATTACTGAATTCTGTTTGCAAATATTCTGTCAAGGACTTTTGTGTGTGCATACTGGTGTGTAGTTTCCTTTTTTTTTCATTGTCTTAGTCTGGTTTGGTATTAAAGAATACTAGCTTCATAGAAAGAATTGAGAAGTGTTCCCTTCTACGCTGCTTTCTTGACAGATTGTTTAGAGTTGATGTTAATTTTTCTTTAACCAATTCTTTTGGTAGACTTCTCCGGTGAAACTATATGGGCCTAGAGATTTCCCTGTTTATGACCACTGGTGTTCCTAGGTTGCCAGTTTCTTCAGCATCCAGTCTGAGATACATAAGGCAGAAAGCAAACCCAGGGAATTCATGACATGTTATTTCCCAGATCCTGAGCTTCCTTGCTAGTCTGCCTTCTTCTACCTCTCAGACTTTTACTATATTTGTCTAGAGTTTTTATTTCTACTTATTGGAAGAAATAAGGAAAAGAACATATGTTCCATCTTCCCAGGAATGGAAGTTTTCCACAGGATTTTAATATGTTGCCTGGTGAGTAGACAAGGAGAAAAATGTTTAGGAAAAAGGGGAAAGGACATCAAATTCTTGAAAACTATTTTTTCTTGGAAAAATGAACAGTGAGGCTTTGAGTTCTGGTGAACAATATACTTTTGTTTTCCTTTCTATTGTGATATAATTCCAATACCATAAAATTTATTCTTTTAAAGTATACCAGTGTTTTTTTATAAAGTATATTCAGAAATCTCTGCAACTACTACCACTGTCTAATTTCAGAACATTTTGGTCATTCTAGGATGAAACCCCATACCCACATAGAGTCACGCCACATTCCCCATTAATATACTTTCTCACTAACATACTCTACAGGTTTGCCTATTCTGAACAATTTATATAAGCGGGATCATATGATATGCGGTCCTTTGTATTAAGGTTCTTTCACTTAGCAAAAGTTTCTAGGTTCATTCATGTTGCAGCATGTATCAGTATGTCATTCTTTTATGGCTGATTTATTAATATATTCAGTTGTATGGCTACACCAGATTTTGTTTATCCACCCATTAGTTGACAGACTTTTGGGTTGTTTCCAGTTTTTGACTATGATAAATGATGCTGCTATGAACACATATTCACACAAGTTTTTCCATGAATCTATGTTTTCAGTTCTCTTGGGCATATATGTAGTATTTGAGCTGCTAAGTCATATGCTAATTCTATTTTTAATTTTTTGAGGAATTGTCAAATGTTTTCCAAAATGTCTGTACCATTTTACATTCCCACTAGTAATGTATTAGGGTTCTGATTTCTCCATAGTCTCATTTTAATTTTTTAAAATCATAGATCTCCTAGTGAGTATGAAATTGTATCTCACTGATTTTATTTTCATTCCCCTAATGGCTAAGGATGTGAGTACATTTTCATATGTCTATTGGCCATTTGAATATTTTCTTTGGAGAAATGTCTATTCAAATAGATTTTCTATTTTAAAATTTGATTATCTTTTTATTTTTGATGTGTAAGTATTCTTTATATATTCTAGGTATTAAACTCTTATCAGATATGTGATTTGCAAATATTTTCTCCCATTTCATGGCTTGTGTTTGCATTCCCTTGATATTGTCCTTTGATGTGCAAAATTTTTATTTTTGGTAAAGTTCAACTTATCTATTTTTTCGTTGTTGTTGTTGATGCTTGGCTTTATGTGTCATATCTAAGAAACTACTGCCTAACTGAAGTTCGTCAAATTTACACCTCTGTTTTCTTTAAGTTTATTTTTGCTTGACACAAAGTGCTATTTGTACATATTTATGAAGCATAGTGTGATGTTTTGATATGTGTATATTCTGTGTAATGATCAAACCAGCATATTTAACATCTCTATCACCTCAGATATTTATCTTTTTTTCGTGCAGTAAAAACATGGAAAATCCTCTTCTAGCTAGTTTGAAATATACAATATTAACTATAGTCAGTCCACTGTGCAATAGAAACCCAAAATTTATCTTTCCTAGTTAACAGTAATGCTGTGCCTGTAGACCAATGCCTCCCTATGCTCCGCAAAACTTCCACTCCCAGTCTCTGGTAACTACCATTCTACTTTCCATTTCTTTTTTTTTTTTTTTTTTTGAAAGAGAGAAAGGAAGAGGAAGAGATTTTAGAAAAAGAGAAAAGGAGAAAGAAAGAAACAGCAAAAGAAAGAAAAAATGAAAGAAAGAGGAAGAGATTTTAGAAAAAGAGAGAAAAGGAGAAAGAAAGAAACTGCAAAAGAAAGGAAAAAAGGAAAGAGAAAGAAAGAGGAAGAGATTTTAGAAAAAGAGAGAAAAGGAGAAAGAAAGACACAGCAAAAGAAAG
>CAUYQU010036668.1:0-18520 GCA_963574635.1 Cheracebus regulus
GAGTAGCTGGGACTACAGGCGCACGCCACCATGCCCAGCTAATTTTTGTATTTTTAGTAGAGACGGGGTTTCACCATGTTGGCCAGGATGGTCTCGATCTCTTGACCTCGTGATCTGCCCGCCTCAGCCTCCCAAAGTGCTGGGATTACAGGCGTGAGCCACCACGCTCAGCCCATTTATCCCCATTCTAAGGAGGGAAAGCCAGGGTCTCTGGCCAGGTCATACAGGGCTGAGCCTGGAGCCTTATTTCCAAAGCCTGTTTTCAGTTGAAGGTGGGGAAGTCCACACAGCTGAGAAATTAACAGCACTCCATCAGGGTACCGACTGAGGATGCCAGCGCTGTGCCATCCACGGCATGAGACTTCAGCATGCTTCTTATTTTATTTTCAGACGGAGTGTTGCTGTCACCCAGGCTACAGTGCAGTGGCATGATCTCAGCTCACTGCAACCTCCACCTCCCTGGTTCAAGTGATTCTCCTGCCTCCGCCTCCTGAGTAGCTGGGACTACAGGCGTGAGCCACCACGCCCAGCCAATTTTTGTATTTTTAGTAGAGATGGCGTTTCATCATGTTGGCCAGGCTGGTCTCAAACTCTGGACCTCAGGTGATTCACCCGCCTCGGCCTCCCAAAGTGCTGGGATTATAGGTGTGAACAACCATGCCTGGCAATTTCTGCTGTTTAAGCCACCCTGTGACAGCCCAAGCTGAAAAGCAGACACTCTTCTCTGTGTGGTCAATGCTCACTTGCTTACACACACGTCATTCAACAAATATGTACTGGGCACCTAATACGTGTGCGATGCTGGGGAAAGAGGTGGCAAATATGAGCTTCCTGCCTGCATGGGACTCCCAGACAAGAGCCACCACATGCAATCAGAGTCCCAGTAAGGACACGCAGGGCGCTGGGGAAGCCCGGAGAGGGCTTCTAACCCAGCCTGGGTCAAAGGGCTTCCTAGAGGAGACATCTAAGGAAAACCCTGAAGGAGTGGGGGATATCCCAGCCTGCACGGGGGACACAGGAGGTAAGCTAGAAAAAGGGGCGATTCTGTATTTCAAGGAGATGGGAAGGTGAGGAGGGCGTTAGAGCCATGAGGCCCAATCTGTGGGGAACACAAGCCCTCTGGGGTTGGTGAGGAGGTGGACTCTCCGGATGGCAGGAGCTGGGCGCCCAGGTGGGACCCAGGGAGTGGCTCAGGCTGGGCGAGGGGCACACTTAGGAGGGGATCAAGACCCCACGGATGTGAAGGTAAAAGAACAGAATACGAAGCTCAACAATGCCTCCTCCAAGCAGCCCTCCCGGCTATCCCTCCTGGGCTCCCCCACCACTAAGCCCCCTACAAGAGGCTGGGGGCGTCTGCACCCAACTCTGTTCCTGTCAAGACCGGAAGCTGCCCAGGGCAGTCCGGGGTCGGGCGGCTTCGAACACTAGCTGTAGCGCCGGGCTTCAGTAGTTTGGTCTGGAAATGGGCATCATCTCTGATTAGGTCCGGGACGCGGAAGTGCTCCCACCTCTCAGCACCCCTCCTCCAGCCTTCCCGGGGATGGTCCCAGACCAAACACCCCCCGCCCCGCGCCTCTGCCCCCCGAACCCGGGTTCCGCCCGCGCCACAGCCGCTCCTACCTCCTTACCCCAGCGCCGGCCCAGTCGCGCCTCCGTGACGTCACTGCGGGGCCTGCGCGCTGAGCTCCTGGCGACGCCCGCTCATTGCGCCTCGGTACTGCCGGCCATCTTGGTAAAGGAAAGGGTGGCTGGGCCTCGGACCCAAGCCAGGGTAATCGGCGACTTCTTTGTCTTTTCAAAGTGGAGACACTTCATACGCCCTCATTCCTTCTTTCACTTTATATAATGACGAACCAGAAGGGGCGGACAAAGGCGAAAGTCTGGCACATTACCTTTACCAAGATGGCCCATGCCCGGATTAATGATGGCGGCTGCGACTACACACGTGGTCCGGCGGCTTCAGCCAGGAGCGGCCTGGCCACCAGAGCGCGCCCGCGGTCCATGAGGGGAGTGGACCCCGCACAGCTCACAGGAAGCCTCTCCGCAACTCTTCTCAATCCCTTAGCACGTTAAAAGTGCTTTCATAGTCCTGAGTCTCTGCGTTTCACTTGTGACGCTGTGGCGGGGCTGGGAGAGGCTAGAGAAACGGGCAGAGAAATTAACACACACCGCCCAGTCCAGGTGGGGAAACTGAGGCTCAGAGAGACCAGGAATTGAGTCTGGCCAAAATGTAACCGCAAGTAGGCTCAAATTCTGTCTCTTGGTCCTGCCGGTGCCTCCTCCTGGATTGCTGACCCGCTCCCCACTTGTGCAATATTATTTATTAATGTTATTTAGCAATTAGGTTCGGGGCGCCAATGTGTCTTAGGCACCGTACTTTAGGATTTCTGCATTTACTACTTCTTAGTGTCTTCTTCAGTAAAAATGGCAATATTAGGGGTCGAAGGATGGCTACCAGGATCCTGACTATGGGAGGGAAAAGCAAATGCATTTGGGGCAGTTCAGGTAGGACTAGTTGATCACAGAGTCCATTCTCTAAAAGGGTTCCCCTCAGCGACCCTGCTGGGACCTAGGTCCTAGTGCTGGAGGCACCTCCCCTGCTCTAGCGCCTCGCCTGGGTTCCCATTGTCCCACAAGACTCCTCCCACCTCCCACTCCATCTCCCTGGCCCGCCCTCCCGTCCTTCCATTAGCTCTCAGCTCAGGTGGCGCCAGCCCCCTTCTTACAAATGGCTTGGGGCGGTCCCGCCTCAGCGAGTTCCCCCAGGAATTTCCCAGGTTTTTCCACGGGCAGATCCTTCCCTGGCTTCAGGCCTTGCCCTAAATATCCCTTCCTCAGAGAGATTCTCCCAGATACCCCCCAACCAGGCAAAAGGGACACCTCCTGCTCCAGCCCTTTCTTTTCTTTTCCCTTTCTCTCTCTCTCTCCTTTCATGTTGGCCAGGCTGGTCTCAAACTCCTGACCTTGTGATCTGCCTGCCTTGGCCTCCCAAAATGCTGGGATTACAGGCGTGAGCCAAATCGCCCGGCCTCTTCTTTCCTTCCTTCCCTCCTTCTTTCCTTCCTTCCTCCCTCCCTCCCTCCCTCCCTCCCTTTCTTCTTTCTTTCTTCACAGTCTTCCTCTGTCACCCAGGCTGGAGTGCAGTGGCATGATCTTGGCTCACTGCCACCTCCGCCTCCCGGGTTCAAGTGATTCTCTTGCCTCAGCCTTCTGAGTAGCTGGAATTACAGGCATGTGCCACTGCTCCTGGCTATTTGTATTCTTAGTAGAGAGGGGTTTCACCCATGTGGGCCAAGCTGGTTTTGAACTCTTGACCTCAGGTGATCCACCCACCTCACCCTCCCAAAGAGCTGGGATTACAGGCGTGAGCCACGGCACCCAGCCCCTCTTTCTTTTTTATTTCATCGAGTTGCTTTATCTGTTTGTGGACTTGTTTAGTTTTGTTTGCCCCCGTGGCTTCCATGTTCAGACGTGAAGTTCCTGCATCTGGAGAGGTGTTTGGCCTTTAGAAGAAGAGGCTCAGGCTGGGCGCAGTGGCTCACGTCTGTAATCCCAGCACTGTGGGAGGCCGAGGCGGATGGATCACGAGGTCAGGAGTTCAAGACCAACCTGGCCAAGATGGTGAAACCTGTCTCTACTAAAAATACAAAAAATTAGCTGGGCATGGTGGCATGAGCCTGTTGTTTCAGCTACTCAGGAGGCTGAGGCAGGAGAGTCACTTGAACCCTAGAGGCAGAGGTTGCAGTGAGCCAAGATCACGCCACTGCACTCCAGCCTGGGCGACAGAGCGAGACCCTGTCTAAAAAGAAGGAAGAAGAAGGAGAAGAAGAGAAGGGGGTGGGGAGGAGGGGAGGGTGGGGGAGGAGGCAGCTCAGTATAACCATGTATTGAACCTTCCACTGATAAAGAGCCAGGCTTGTCACATCTTTCCAACCAGCCTCTTCCTCCTTCATATTGACATAACTTAGGGGTGTAGGTCAAGTGAATTTCTTTTCTTTTTTTTTGTTATTACAGTCAAGTCTTGTAACAAGGTCAAGTGAATTTCAATCTAGAACCAGCTATGTCTTCGGCAAGGTGACTTCTGGTGTCTCCCAGGCACGCCACCACGGAGTACAGAATGGCTTCTACTGTTTCAACATTCTAGAGCTTTTAGGAGTGCATGTTCTCAAATAAGTATTGAGGTCCTACCGTACGCCACAGCTGGTACCACACAGCAGGATGAGACAGAAAGGTCTCTGGTTGCAGGGGACTCAGAGTTGGAAAATCACATGAAAGGTTATCATCCTGGCTGATCACGGTGGCTCATGCTTGTAATCCCAACACTTTGGAAGCAAAAGGTGGGAGGATCGCTTGAGACTGGGTGTTTGAGACCAGCCTGGGCAATATAGTGAGACCCCATTTCTACAGAAAATAAAAATACTAGCTGGGCGTGGTGGCATGCTTATCCTCCCATTCAAGAGGCTCACTTGAGCCCGGGAGTTGGAGGCTGCAGTGAGCTATGATAGTGCCACTGCACTGCAGCCAGCCTGGGCAAAAGAGCCTCTCTTAAAAAGAAATAATAATGTCTGGTGTTGACGGGATGACATTTAAAAAAAATAAAAATAAAAAAATAGTAATAAAGGCCAGGGACAGTGGCTCACGCCCATAATCCCAGCACTTTGGGAGGCCAAGGCAGGCAGATCACCTGAGGTCAGGAGGTGGAGACCAGCCTGGCTAACATGGTGAAACACCACCTCTACTAAAAATACAAAAATTAGCCAGGCATGGCAGTGCATGTTTGTAATCCCAGCTACTCAGGAGACTGAGGCAGGAGAAACACCAGAACCCAGGAGGCAGAGGTTGCAGTGAGCTGAGATAGTGCCATTGCACTCCAGCCTGGGCTACAGAATGAGACTCCATCTCGTAAACAAATAATTAATTAAATTAAAGACCAGGCACAGTGGCTCATGCCTGTAATCCCAGCAATTCAGGAGGCTGAGGTGGGCAGATCAGTTGAAGTCAGCAGTTTAAGACTAGCCTGGCCAATATGGTGAAACCCTATCTGAAAGTTACCCAGGCGTGGCACATGCTTATAATCCCAGCTACTTGGGAGGCTGAGGCAGGAGAATCGCTTGAAGATGGGAGTTGGAAGTTGCAGTGAGCTGAGATCGCACCATTGCACTCAAGCCATAAGACTTTGTCTCAAAAGTAATAATAATAAAATAAATAATGATCCCAATCGTGACTAGTTGTGTCCAGGGTTAAAATAGGGTTGTGGAGGCTCACAGCCTGGGCGATCAAGGAGGGCTTCTCAGAGGTGGTGGCATTTAAACAGAGCTCTGAACCTTGAGAAGGAAAGAGCTGAGTGACAAAGAGAGGGAAAGGTGTGCTCGGCAGAGGGAACAGCATATGCAGAGGTGAAGAGGTGAGTATAAAGTGAGGAAGACAAAAGTAGCCCCAGACCACAGTCAGCTAGCAGTTGGCCAGGCAGTTACAGCTAAGCTGTGGAGTTTTTTTTGTTTTTTTTTTTAGACAGAGTTTTGCTCTTGTTGCCGAGGCTGGAGTGCAGTGGCGTGATCTCGGCTCACCACAACCTCCGCCTCTTGGGTTCAAGTGATTCTCCTGCCTCAGCCTCCCAAGTAGCTGGGATCACAGGTGCGTGCCACCGTGCCTGGCTGGTTTTGGACTGTTAGTAGAGACCGGGTTTCTCCATGTTGGTCAGCCAGGTCTCAAACACCCGACCTCAGGTGATCCACCTGCCTCGGCCTCCCAAAGTCTAGGATTACAGGCGTGAGTCACCGCGCCCGGCCCACGCTTCCATAATTGAATTTTAGCACAAGTGAATACAAGAGCACTGGCCAAACCACAAGTATGTCCAAACCTCCCCATCTCCTGGCCAAAGGGAGTGACTGCCTGTTTCACCCCAGCAGGTTCCCCTGTCTTTTAGGTAAAAAGATTATTGGCCAGGCGCAGTGGCTTACGCCTGTAATCCCAGCACTTTGGGAGGCCAAGGCAGGCGGATCACGAGGTCAGGAGTTCAAGACCAGACTGGCTAACATGGTGAAACCCCATCTCTACTAAAAAATAGAAAAATTAGCTGGGCATGGTGGCTTGTGCCTGTAATCCCAGCTATTTGGGAGGCTGAGGTAGGAGAATTGCTTGAACCAGGACCTGGGAGGTGGAGGTTGCAGTGAGCCGAGATCATGCCACTGCACTCCAGCCTGGGCTGCAGAGCAAGACTCCATCTCAAAAAAAAAAAAGATTATTAAAATACTTAGAGAATGGTCCCCACTAGCTGTTGGCATGCAGTCCAGGGCGCAATCCTGCTCCCTTGACCTCTCCTCCCATCGCCTGACGGTTCCGTAGTTCCATAATGCACTCCTCACTTTCTCTTTCTGAGATGAACAGAACCGCTTCCAGTGTTTCTTCCTTCAAGGCAATGAATCCATAAACCCACCTGGGTTTCACTGCTGCCTTTTTCTGGTGGTAACTGACACCAACAGGACTATAGCACTGGATGTCCTAGTGAGATTGGGCTGAGACTCTCCCTGTCACCAGCCGGTACCCGACACTCAGCAAAAGTGCGCACATGTGAGGCCGGGCTGAGTAGCTGGGATTACAGGCGCCCCCCAACCACGCCCAGCTAATTTTTGTATTTTTATTTTTGTATTTTTAGTAAAGACGGGGTTTTACCATGTTGCCCAGGCTGGTCTTAAACTCCTGGGCTCAAGTGGTCTTAAACTCACCATTTCAAAATCTTGTAAGGAAGCTGGGTACAGTGTTGTGTACCTGTAATCCCAGCTACTCAGGAGGCTGAGGCAGGAGAAACACTGGAGTCCAAGAATTCAAGACCAGCTTGGTCAGCATGGCAAGACTCCATCTCTGGCGGGGCGCGGTGGCTCACGCCTGTAGTCCAAGCACTTTGGAGGCCAAGGTGGGCGGATCACTTGAGGTCGGAAGTTCAAGACCAGCCTGACCAACGTGGTGAAACCCTGTCTTATAAAAAAAAACAACTCCATCTCTACTAAAAATACAAAAATTAGCTGGGTGTGGCGGCGTGTGCCTGTAGTCCCAGCTACTCAGGAGGCTGAGGCAGGAGAAATGCTTGAGGCCGGGAGGCGGAGGTTTCAGTGAGCCAAGATCACACTATGGCACTCCAGCCTGGGTGACAGAGCCAGATCCTGTCTCAAAAACCAAAACCAAAATCAAACATGTCTCTCTCCACCGGTACCTCCCACTGGGGACAATTTAGAATGTGAGTGTCCATTGTGGGACTTTTCTATTGGAGAGGAGATGCAGAATAGAAAGACAAAATTCTCATCAGGTGATCATCTGTTGACTTATTTATTTATTTATTCGAGACAGGGTCTCATTCTGTTGCTCAGGCTGAAGTGCAGTGATTGGATCACAGCTCACTGCAGCCTCGACCTCCCAGGCTCGAGTGATTCTCGTGCCTGAGCCTCCTGAGTAGCTGGGACTACAGGTGTTTACCACCATGCCCAGTTACTTAAAACATTTTTTAAAAATAGCGATCGGGGGGTGGGCGTGGTGGCTCACGCCTGTAATCCCAGTACCTTGGGAGGCTGAGGTGGGCGGATCACGAGGTCAGGAATTCATAACCAGCCTGGCCAACATGGTGAAACCAGGTCTTTACTAAAACTACCAAAAAATTAGCCGGTTGTGGTGGTGTATGCCTGTAATTCCAACTACTCCGGAGGCTGAGGCAGAGAATTGCTTGAACCCAGGAGGCGGAGGTTGCAGTGAGCCGAGATTGTGCCACTGTACTTCAGGCTGGGCGACATAGCCAGACTCCGTCTCAAAAACAAAAACAAAAAAGCAGGAAAAAACAACAACCTTGTAGAAATGTATTGTCTCAAAGTTCTAGAGGCCAGAAGTCTGGAATCAAGGTGTGGACAGGGCCGCTTACTTCTGGAAGCTCTGAAAGAGAATCCGTCCCAGGCCTTTCTCCTGGCATCTGCTGGCTTCAGCCGTCCTTGGCAATCCTTGGCTTGTGCCCATGTACGCCAGTCTCTGCCTTCTTCACCACATGGTCCCGTGCTCCAAATTCCCTCGTGTTTGTTTTTTTAATTTTTATTTATTTATTTTTGAAACAAAGTTTTGCTCTTGTTGCCCAGGCTGGAGTGCAGTGGTGTGATCTCAGCTCACTGCAACCTCCGACACCTTGGTTCAAGTGATTCTCATTCCTCAGGCTCCCGAGAAGCTGGGATTACAGGACCACCTAATTTTTGTGTTTTTAGTAGAGATGGGGTTTCACCATGTTGCCCAGGCTGGTCTTGAACTCCTGACCTTAAGTGATCCACCTGCCTTGGCCTCCCAAAGTGCTGGGATTATAGGCATGAGCCACCACACCCAGCCGTCTTTCACTTTCTTATAGTGTCATTTGAAGAATAGAAGTTATTAATTATAATGTAAGTGTGGTAGGCAGAATTCTCATGACCCTCACCCTTTTATGATGCCCCCCCGAAGAGTGGACAGAACCTGTGAATATAGCAGGATATTGCTTCTGTGATCATGAGGCGTATATGGCAAAAGGAATTTTGCAGGAGTAACTAGGATTACTAATTGGTTGCATATGAGTTAATCAAGAGGGAGATTATCTAGCTGGGCTCAGCCTCATCATGTGGTCCCTTCAATCTGGGGTCTAGACACCAGGGACAGAAAACTTCAGAGAGTTTCAAATTGCAGGAAAAACCAGGCAAGCAAATCTGGCTGTCTTTTATTTATTTATTTTCTTATTTTGACACAGGGTCTTGCTCTGTAACCCAGGCTGGCATGCACTGGTGTAATCTCCACTCACTGCAACCCCTGCCTCTCGGGTTCAAGTGATTCTCGTGCCTCAGGCTCCCAAGTAGCTGGGACTACAGGCACGCACCATCGTGCCTGTGTGATTTTTGTATTTTCTTTAATAGAGACAGGGTTTTGCCATGCTGGCTAGACTAGTCTTGATCGCTTTTTTTTTTTTTTTTTGGTCTTGAACTCCCGACCTCAAGTGATCCGCCCGCCTTGGCCTCCCAAAGTGCTGGGATTATAGGTGGTGAGTGAGTCACTGTGCCTGGCCAAGGCTAGCTTTGAAGATGGAGAAGGCTACATGGCAGTACAGATGGCCTCCAGGAACAGAGACCCAGGGACCTCCATCCTACAACTAGAGGGAGTTAAATCTGCCACAAGCATGTAAAAGTGAGAGAGGATTCAGGGCTCCAGGTGAGAACACAGCCCTGCCTGCACCTTGATTGAAGCTGGCAAGACCCCAGCACACCACGCCTAGCTCTCTGCCCTGCAGATCCACGAGCTAACAGATGGTTTTAAGCTGCTAAATTTGAGGATCGGTTATGCAGCAATAGCGAACAAATACAGTAGTTTTTGTTTGCTATTGCTGCATAACCAAAACTTCAGAAAACTCTCTGAAGTTTTCTGTCTCTGGTATCTAGACCCCAGATTGAAGGGACCATGTAATGAGGCTGAGCCCACCTAGATAATCTCTTTCTTGATCAACTCATATGCAACCAATTAGTAATCCTAGTTACACCTGCAAAATTTCGTTGCCGTATATCCATCAGCACTTTTGTGTATTTATTTCACTTTTTATGATGAGCTTAAAAAATCATTCTCATGATAGATATTTTCTTCTAACATTTTTACAGTTTTAATTTTTCACATTTAAGTACTGAAAATCAAAATTTTTTCTATGGTATGAAGTAGAATTCTGATCCCTTTTTCCCCCAAAGGATAAGAATTTTCCTGGTACTTCTGGGAGCCCATCATTTCTTCACAGATCTGCAATTATGATTCAGTCATGAATCAAATTTCTATGTAAAGGAGAGCTGGCTTCTGGCCTCCTTACTTTGTGTATTATTTAATTTGTCTATCACTGTGTAATTGTGTGAGCCAGACTGTCTTAATTACTACAGCTCTCTATCTGCTAGATGTCTGGTACAGTAACTTATCCGTCTTGTTCTTTAAGAGTAGCTTGGCTTTTGACTCTTTCAAATAAGATTTAAAATAGATGATCAGATTTCATAAGAAAACCTGTTACAGCCAGGTATGGTGGCTCACGCCTATAATCCCAGCACTTTGGGAGGCCAAGGTGGGCGGATCACAAGGTCAGGAGTTTGAGCCAGCCTGGCTAACATGGTGAAACTCCATCTCTACTAAAAATACAAAAATTAGTCAGGCATGGTGACACCCGCCTGTAATCCCAGACCCTCAGGAGACTGAGAAAGGAGAATCACTTGAACCTAGGAGGCAGAGGTTGCAGCGAGCAGAGATCGTACCACTGCTCTCCAGCCTGGGCGACAGAGGGACTAGTCTCAAAAGAAAAAAGAAAGTGGGGCCGGGCGCGGTGGCTCATGCCTGTAATCCAAGCACTTTGGAGGCCAAGATGGGCGGATCACCTGAGGTCAGGAGTTCAAGACCAGCCTGACCAACATGGCGAAACCCCGTCTTTAAAAAAAGAAAAAAAGTTAAACACGGAGTTCCTATTTGACTCAGCAATTACATTTATCAGTGTAGACCCAAAGCAAATGAAAACGTATGACTACACAAAAACTTGTACACAAATGTTCATAGCAGCATTATTCACAATAGCCAAAAAGTGCAAATAACTCAAACATCCATCCACTGGTAAATTAAATGTAGTACATCCATACAATGGAATATTGTTCAGAAATAAAAAGGAATGAAGTACTGATAGATACTATGACATGAATAAATCCTAAAAATCTTATGCTAAGTGGAAGAAGACATTCATCGAAGAACATGTAGTGTATTCAATTGCTATGAAATGCCCAGAACAGGCGAACTGGTAAGACAGAAAGTAAATGAGAAATTGCTTAGGGCTGAGGGCACTGAATGGCTAATAGGTGTGGGGTTTCCTTTTGGAGTGATGAGAATGGTTGCACAACTCTGTAAATACACTCAAAAACATTTAATTGTACATTTCATGGTGTTTGAATTGTCTGTCAATAAAGCCATTGTTTTAGGAAGAGAATGTTCTCCTCCCTGCTTTCCTTTCCTTCTCCATATCTGGCTGGAGGGCAGATGTGATGACCGTAGTTAATGCGGCTGTCTGGAACTATTGAGATGGAAAACACACATGAGGATAATTGTAGAGAGACAGAGTGGCCCACCCGCTCTGGGGGGGGGGGCGGTCAGCAGTGATGCTGCTGTGAATTTGTGAATTTCAAGACAAGGGAAACCAGAATAGGGGAATGTGTATGTCTCTGAGAAGAGCAGTTAGTCCTGGCAAAAGATCATCAGCTTTCTCTGACCTTGCTGCAAGGTAGTTGATATCTGAGGTATGTTAATTAAGGATGAGAATGAGAACCACAGGCTGTTTTTTCTGGGTAAGTACACCCTCCCTCTGCTATGTGCTTTGTGAACATATAAAGTACTTTGAGGCAGGTGGGGCCAGAGAAACTGATATCTTCACTTTCCTGGACCGCCTGGACCCGCTTTTTTCTGTCTTTGTGTTTTTCTTCGTCCCCCACTGTTCTCTCTTAGGTCTTTGAACCCTTGTGCATCACGGGACGCAGTGCACGCCAGAGATGACAGAGCAAAAATATGCAGAGACCTGAGTTCCTGACATCGCCAGGACACCCTATCTGCCCTGGCCTGTCTTCCACGAGTCATATGGCAGACAAACCAACTTCTGAGTAGCTCAAACCTCTGTAATTTTAGCCATCTTTGTTACAGCAACCTGACCGGAGCCTGAACTTAGTGCTCATAGATGGTTCCTGGTTAAATGAATGAATACAGGGTCCTTCTGTGTCGCCCAGGTCGGAGCGTTGTGGTGCGATCACAGTTCACTGCAGCCTTAACCTCCAGGGCTCAAGCGATCCTCCCACCTCAGCAGAGTGTGGGGTCTTCATCACCTGCCACCGTTTGATGCCAAGGTCATCCTACAAGTAAGAAGACTTACTTTCCTCTATCAACAAAATTCCAGGAAAAAAAAATCCATGTTTCCAGGACAAAAGCTGGACCCTCCTAAAAAATATCTTAGTAAGCACAGAAACCCATGAGCCTAAGGTAATCCGGGGTCTGGGCTTCTCAAAGTGTGCAACACTGAATCTGAGTCTTTGTATCTGAGTCACATCAAAATGTGACCTTGAAGCAAATGCATATTCCCGGGCCATCCTCCAGACCTGTGGATCAGCCTTCATAGACTTGGGACCTAGGATGTGCATTTTGAAAACTTAAAGCAACCACAAGCCCAAGTCTCCTGGATCCTGGATCCTGACTCTGCCAGGGCCAGGCAGCTAGTGTGTGTGTGTGTGTGTGTGTGTGTGTGTGTGTGAATATGTATGTGTATGTATGTGTGTCTGTATGCATGTCTGTGTGTGTGTGTGTGCATGTGTTCTTAATATGATGAAGTGTTTACAAATAGAGCCCTTGGAATATGACAGATCTACCTTCTTATTCTGCCTTTGAAATTTACTAGCAGGGGCCGGGCATGGTGGCTCACGCCTGTAATCCAAGCACTTTGGAGGCCAAGGTGGGCGGATCACCTGAGGTCGGGAGTTCAAAACCCACCTGACCAACATGGTGAAACCCTGTCTTAAAAAAAAAAAGAAATTTACTAGCAGGTTACATACCACTCTGAGCCTCAGTTTCCTTATCTGTAAAATAAAAGTTTTAATAATTACTACCTCATAAAATTTCTGGTAATATTAATGAGATGATAGAGGCAAAATGTGTAAAGTGCTTAGCTCTGAGGCCAGCACACAGGAAACACTCTCTCAGTGACAGCCGCTGCTGCTATTTTATGAGTACATCACAATGACAGTTCAAGTCACCTGCAGGAACTCCATCTATGTATGTCCCTTCACCCCAAAATCTTTTTTTGAGATGGAGTTTCCCTCTCGTTGCCCAGCTGAAGTGCAACGGCCCAATCTCAGCTCACTGCAACTTCCGTCTACCAGATTCAAGCGATTCTCCTGCCTCTGCTTCCCAGGTAGCTGGGATTACAGGCATGCGCCACCACACCCAGCTAATTTTTTGTATTTAGGAGAGATGGGGTTTCACCATGTTGGTCAGGCTGGTCTCAACCTCCAGACCTCAGGTGATCCACCCACCTCAGCCTCCCAAAGCGCTAGGATTACAGGCATGAACCACTGCGCCCAGCCGAGACCCTATTTCTTTAAAACAAAATGAAGAAGAAGAAATCTTTACCAGAAAAGCAAACACTGAGAACATTCATTGCCCTGTAACTGGCCCTACAAAAAAATACTTAAGGGAGTCCTACATGGCGAAGCAAAAGAACAATGTCTACCATGATGAAAACACACGAAAGTGTAACACTCCGTGATAGAGCAGACACAAATGAGAAAGGATTCAAAACCACCAGGCTGCACCAGTAAGTGATGAGAGAGAGAGAACAAAGGATATACAGAACAACCAGAAAACAATGCACAAAACGACAGTTCTCACCTCTCAACTCCAGCCTTGAATATAAATGGGTGAAATTACCCACCTGAAAGAGACAGACTGGCGTCATGGAGAAAGCATGACCCAGCGATATTCTGGCTACAAGAAACTCACTTCACTTGTCAAGACACTTAGAGACTGAATGTAAAGAGACAGAAAATACCACATGAACGGAAATCAAAAGTAATCAGGGGTAGCTATGCTTATACCAGAGAAAACAGACTTTCAATCAGAAACTCTAAAAAGACACAAAGTAGGTCATTATATAATGATCAAGGGATTAATTCAGCAACAGAATAAAGCAATTCTCTCTTTCTTTCTCTCTCTATATGCAATTGTAATATTGGGGTTCAGGGTGCCCTTAGCTCCCGAGAGAATGTTTCTCCAGGTTCTTGGTCTCCTGCCCTCTCAAGAATGAGAGAGGGGACCGTGGTGCAGTGTGCGGTAAGTGCCAGACTTAAAAGTGTTTGCAGAAAGTGCTTTATTTAAAGAGAGAGAGAAACAGGAGAAGGAGAGAGAAAGAAACAGCTAACTCTCACCCTGAGTGAGAGAATCCAGAAAGATGGGATCCAGGAGAGGAAAGCAGCTTCCACGCCGAGTGGAAGGGAATAGAGAGAGATGGCGTTTAGGAGGGGAAGACAGGTTTCCACGAGAGTGTGTGGAAGGGGACCCCAGAGGGGAGATCCAGGAGAGAGACAGGTGGCTTCCAGGAGAGTGTTGGTGGAAGGGGACCCAAACATGGAGTCCGAAGGGGTGTGGAAGAAAGGGGGCTTTTAACCTGGGAGGAACCCCCACCTTCTCCAAGACCCCTGGCCAATGAAAAGGGTTAAAAAAAAAAAAACCCTGTAGAAATGTATTGTCTCAGTTCTAGAGGCCAGAAGTCCGGAATCAAGGTGTGGAAGGGCCGGTTACTTCTGGAGGCTCTGAGAGAGAATCCAGCCCGGGACTCTCTCCTGGCATCTGCTGGCTTCAGCCGTCCTTGGCAATTCCTCGGCTTGTGCCCATATATGCCTTCTTCACCACATGGCCCCGTGCTCCAAATTCCCTCGTCTTTGTTCTTATTTATTTATTTATTTTTGAGATGAAGTTTTGCTCTCGTTGCCCAGGCTGGAGTGCAATGACATGATCTCGGCTCACTGCGACCTCCGCCTCCCAGGTTCAAGTGATTCTCCTGTCTCAGCCTCCCGAGTAGCTGGGATTACAGGCATATATATATGTAATTTTTTTTGAAACAGTCTCGCTTCTGTCACCAGGCTGGAGTGCAGTGGTGCTAGCTTGGCTACCTGTAACCTCCACCACGCCTGGATAATTTTTGTATGTTTAGTAGAGACAGGGTTTCACCATGTTGGCCAGGCTGGTCTTGAACTCCTGACCTCCTGATCCACCCGCCTTGGCCTCCCAAATGCTGGGATTACAGGCATGGGCCACTGCTCCCGGTCCTAGTTTTTCACTTTTCTGCTTTTTCTTTTTGTTGACTGGGTCTCGCTCTGTCACCCAGCCAGGCGTGCAGTGGCACGATCTCAGCTCACTGCAACCTCTACCTCCTGGGCTCAAGCGATTCTCCCATTTCAGCTTCCCTAGTAGCTGGGACTACAGGTGTGTACCACCGTACCTGGCTACTTTTTTGGACTTTTTTAGATACAGAGTTTCACCATGTTGCCCAGGTTGGTCTTGAACTCCTGACCTCCTGATCCACCCCCCCTTGGCCTCCCAAAGTGCTGGGATTACAGGTGTGCACCATCATGTCCAGTCTTTTCGGCTGCTGTAAGCCACCTAGTTTGTAGAGCTAGGTTACATCAGCCTTAGAAATTTCATGTCCTAGATTTCCTTCTATAGGCCCCTCCTAGAAAGTACATTTTCTTCACATACTTAATCCCAACCTGCATCTTTCAAAATTGGATCTTAATCTTATGTCCACACCCTGTTCTGCTGAAGTCATTACATCCTATCAGTAAGCTCAGCCCGTCTAGAGTGGAAACAATTATTGGGATTATCCTTACTGTAATAGTCAACGTGTTGTTAGGGACGCTTCAGCCGCCACAGGAACCGTTTACCTGCCCTTAGAAAACCCCATCCCAGGCCGGGCGCAGTGGCTCAAGCTTGTAATCCCAGCACTTTGGGAGGCCAAGGTGGGCAGATCATGAGGTCAAGAGATGGAGACCATCCTGGCCAACATGGCGAAATCCCATCTCTACTAAAAATACAAAAATTAGCTGGGCGTGGTGGCGCGCGCCTGTAGGCCCAGCTACTGGGGAGCCTGAGACAAGAGACTCGCTTGAACCTGGGAGGTGGAGGCTGCAGTGAGCTGAGATGGTGCACTGTGCTCCAGCCTGGCAACAGAGCGAGACTCCATCTCAAAGGAAAGAAAGAGAGAGAGACAGAGAGAGAGAAAAGAAAGGAAGGAAGGAAGGAAGGAAAGAAAGAAAGAAAGAACCTTGTCCTGCTGGGTGCGGTGGTGCGTGCCTGTCGTCCCAGCTACTCAGGAGGCTGAGGCTGGAGGATCGCTTGAGCCCAGGAGTTCTGGGCTGTAGTGCACTATGCCGATCTGGTGTCCGCACTGAGTTCGGCATTAGTATGGTGACCTCCCGGGAGCGGGGGACCACCAGGTTGCCTAAGGAGGGGTGAACCGGCCCAGGTCCGAAATGGAGCAGGTCAAAACTCCCGTGCTGATCAGTAGTGGGATCCTGCCTGTGAATAGCCCCTGCACTCCAGCCTGGGCAACATAGCAAGACCCCATCTCTATTGAAAAAAAAAAAGAAAGAAAGAAAACCCTGTCCCTTAAGGGATTACTGTGTGGCTCACTCATTCACTTATTCATTTATTGAGACAGGGTCTTGCTTTGCTGCCAGGCTGGAGTACAGTGGCACTATCACAGCACACTGCGGCCTCAACCTCCTGAGCTCAGGCCATCCTGCCTCAGGCTACTGCATAGCTGGCACCAAAGTCATGGGCCACAGTGTCCCGATATATTTTTTTTTTTTTAGGTGGGGATGGGGTCACTCTGTGTTGCCCAGGCTGGGCTTGAACTCCTGGACTCAAATAATCCTCCCACCTTGGACTCCCAAAGCACTAGGATTATAAGCATTAGCCAGTGCATTTGGTCCTGAGGGAAGCCTTTAAGATGGTTTGAAATGACCCCCACATCCTGGCATTCTGACTTTTGTAGAATTCCCTCTCTTTGAATGTGAGCTGATTACTTTTTTTTTTTTTTTTTTGAGACAGGGTCTTACTCTGTCGCCCAGGCTGGCGTGCAAAGGCACAATCTCAGCTCACTGCAACCTCCACCTCCCGGGTTCAAGCGATTCTCCTGCCTCAACCTCCCGAGTAGCTGGGATTACAGGCATGCACCACCATGCCTGGCTACTTTTTGTATTTTTAGTGGAGACGGGGTTTCACCGTGTCGGCCAGGCTGGTCTTAAACTCCTGACCTCAAGGGATCCGCCTGTCTTGGCCTCCCATAGTGCTGGGATTAGAGGTGTAAGCCACCGTGCCCGGCCTTAGTGACTGCCTTTTAATCAATATTATACAATAGAAGCAAGGAGCCATCACCTCTGAAATTAGGTTCGAAAGACAATGGCTTTCTTTCTTTTTTTTTTTAAGACGGTGTTTCACCATGTTGGTCAAGCTGGTCTTGAACTCCCGACCTCAGGTGATCCGCCTGCCTTGGCCTCCAAAGTGTTTGGATTACAGGCATGAGCCACTGCACCCGGCCGACAATGGCTTTCTATTCTCCAGTTTCCCAGCCGCCTCTGCAGGTAGAGGTGGCCAAGGACCCAGTTCTGACCAATGAGGCCTAAGAGGAAGGATGCTGTGGGAATTTCTAGGAAATATTTTTATGCCTTTATCTGATCAAAGGGAAATGCAGCTATCTTTCCCCCTGAGCCCCTTGTTTCTGCGTTGAATGTGATGTCTGGAGCAGCAGCAGCCATTCTGCAGCCAGAGGCAACAAGCATGAGGATCAAGGGAACACACTAGAAACAGCAGAGCCAAAAAGAAAATCTGTGGTATCATGGAGCAGATAAAGAAGAAACACGTGGGCCAGGCATGGAGGCTCACGCCTGTACTTCCAGCACTTTGGGAGGCTGAGGTGGGCAGATCACCTGAGGTCAGGAGTTCGAGAACAGCCTGGCCGACATGGCGAAACCCCGTCTCCAGTAAAAATACAAAAATTAGCCAGGCCTGGTGGTGCAGGCTTGTAGTCCCAGCTACTCGGGAGGCTGAGGCGGGAGAATCGCTTGAATCCAGGAGGTGGAGGTTGCAGTGAGCCGAGATGGCGTCACTGTACTCCAGCCTGGGCGACAGAGCAAATTTGTCTCAAAAAAAGAAAAGAGAAATACCAAGAAGAAACCTGTGAAGCTACCTCGTTCTGGATTTCTTCTTAATGCTAGATAAGTAAGCCAGGTGTGCTGGCTCACGCCTGTAATCCCAGCACTTTGGGAGGCCAAGGCAGGCAGATCACTTGAGGTCAGGAGTTTGTGACCAGCCTGACCAATATGATGAAATCCTCTGGGTTCCCGAGAGGCCGGCACGTCTGCCGGGGACTCTTGGCCAGCAAGAGAGTCCCAACCTGAATAGGGAAGTGCGCGGAAGAAAAGGTAGACAGAAAGCGGGGTCTGGAGGGCTGAATAAGCAAGACTTGAACAGCAGTGCTTAAACAGCAGCTTTATTGTGCACACAGTTAGTATATATATGTTTGTCCCACGTCATTAACAGGAACAGATACCATTACCTCATACATGAAAGCAGTACATAAGAGCAATAGTAAAATCAGATACATAATTGGGTACAATCAAGTCACGCAGGTGGTGGGGAAACTTAAAAGTTACTGACCTATGCAAGGCACCAGAGAGGCAGAAACCCATTATATTTGTGCAGTCACAAGAACAAGCACAGGACCCAATAGTGGGTAAACAAAGTCATAAATCAGACACAGAAACTGAACACATTGTCCTGTCAGACCACATGCAGGCCACATCACAGTCTCACAAAGTTCTTTTTGTAATTCCTTTACCTGCAGTTCCTACTTTCCCATAGCTCAACTGCCTCCAACAGGAAACTGTGTCCGGGCTCAAGCTCACCATATGGTGAGGCCCAATTC